>QZLH01000065.1:51141-78456 GCA_003833135.1 Oehlia diaphana | reverse complement strand
AAATATCCTTTACCAGCTAATTTTTTACACAACTTTAATGCTTTAACATATAATTTTATATCACAATAATATTTTACTGCCTTATTAAACAAATAAGAAGCTTCTTTAAACTCATTTTCCATATATCCATAATTTTTATTTAAATTATCAGGATTGATTTGAGCAATCTTATTTTCTTTATTTTCATTAATATCAAGTTGAGTGCTTTCTGAATGGTTGTGTAAAGTTGAATTATTATTATTTTCAGGTACAATACCATTGAAATTTAAAGCATTTATACTTGTTTTTTTTCTTAATTCTAAATTAGGGTTTTCTCCTACAGTTAAATAATTTTCTTCTTTTACATTATTAAGTTTTTCAGGAAATATCATTTCTTTATTAAATATTGAAAAAACTTGTATTTTTGGATAATTTTCAAACTTCTGCTGACATCCTAAATAAATAAATAAATAATATAAATCTACAATTTCACTCTTTTATTAAAAAAATGAATAAATAAATAAATATGAATTTACCTGAAAACATTCTATTATCATCATCTTCAATATAAAATGGGTTACACACAGAGAATATAAATCCAAATCGAAAATTAAATATAGCACCTAAATACCCTTTACCAGCTAATTTTTTGCACGGTATCAATTCTGCTTTATTAGAAATTTCTTTAATCTCATTATCTATGCTTTCACAATTTTTATATGAATTATTTTGAGTCACACACTTATTAAAAACTTTAGTTTCATAACTGTGACAATAATTAGGTTGAACCATTCCCTCAGATTCATTTAAAAAATTATCTTGGGAATTAACATTACTTTTAGAATTGATAATACTTGATATATTTTCTATTATTAAATCATCATTTTCATCCGTTATAGAATTTATACTTGTTTTACTCAATTCAAAATTAGGTATGTCTTCTGCGGTTAAATAAATTTCTTCTTTTTCATTATTACTATTAGAAAATATTATTTCTTTAAGTGTTGAAACAACTTGTTTTATATCTGGACGCTCATTTTCTTCAAATTTCCAACAATCTATAATAACATAAATTTTATAATTTCATTCTTATTTTCTGTTAAAAAAAAAAAATATAAAATAAATAAATAATAGATAATTTACCTTTATATAAATTAATGTACTCCATGGGAGTACCATCAATAGGTTTTTCTCTTCTTCCCCTTAATATATCTAAGGCTAATTTTATATCATAATCTTCAGTACAAAATGGCTCACGTCCACTTGAGATTTGCCACATAAGCACTCCAATACTGTATATATCAGATTTCTTATCTAATTTATGATTTCGATCATTGAAACACTTTGGATCGATATAAGGTACTACTCCAAATACAGTATTGCAACTACTATCCGATTCTTCTGCAATTTTTCTTGATAATCCAAAATCTGCCAATTTAATCTGTTTGTTATGTATAAGTACATTATTTGCATGCTAAAAAAAAAAAGAAAATCCAAATTCTAACGATAATTAATAAAATAAAATAATAATTATAACAGTTTATAAAAATTTGATTATTACCAGATCACGATGAATAATACCACATTCATGTATACATTCTACAGCACTTGTTAGTTGAAATGCTAATTGATATTTATCGTACCAACCAAGTCCATTAAAATGCGTATTTAAATAACTTTTTAACGTACCACCATCCGCATACTCTAAAACTAATAAGTATTTCATTTGATGAATTTGTTCTTAAATTATAAAAAAAAAAATACGATTAACATAATACTAACAATATAGAAACTTAGTTTCCTTAATACGCACACAGTAATATTTGCCATACTTTTTCTTATGTGGTTACTATTATACTTACAATATAGTTCAATAAAGTTATCGCATATTATGTTAAGGAAAATAAGTTTCTCTAATGTATTTTCAAAAAAAATAAATATATAAATCTTACCAGACTCTTCCGTGATACCGTGGAATCGCAGAATATTTGGATGAAAATCAACTTGTTTATGTAATTTTATCTGTAAAAAAATTTCATGAATTTTTTTTTTTTTAAAAAAAAATAATTTACATCTGTATACCTCATTAACAACTTCCTTAAGAGTTAATTTGTTATGATCAAACGATTTTAAGGCCAAAAGGATGTCGGTCTTTTTCCAATTAGCACGAAAGACTTTTCCAAAATTTCCACCTCCTATTGGCTGTCTATTGTTAAAATCGTAGTAGTCAAACTTATTAATGGATTCTTTTGAAATTGACTCTTCAACCCAATCGGTACAATTGCCGTAATTGTTGCTATTTACTTTTTCAAAACTTGACATTTTGAAAAGTTTAAAAAAAAGATTATTTATTATCTAGTCGAAAATTTTTTTTTTGAAAGAAAAAAATAATTTTTTTTTTTATTTTGTCCCATTATATTCAATAATAAATTCTCATCCGATATTTATGCTGATCATTTGGAAAATGAAAAATGAACGCTAATTTTGGGTTGATCATAAAGATCGATATGATAACATTTGTTTATTATGATTTACCAAACATAATTTCCTGCTTTATTTACGGGGAATTTAATTTAAAATTCAAATGACGATTAACGATTAGATAATTGCATTATGTGCAAGGTTAATGTAAACTTATTTGAATAAATCTTATTTGAATAATTAGGCTAAATTTCTTGTACTACACTACCTGCGATGTTTTTGTCACTTTGTCACGTGATGACTTGTTTACATTTTTTATTATGTTTCTGAAGGACTTTGTTTTTTTTACTAGCCTGTTCTCTATTTGTCACCGCATTGTATGTTACCTGTATTACCACGTTTAAAGTACTATTTATATTGTGACAGGGTAGTGTGGTAAGATCCCCCCATCGAAAAAGATGATCCGGGCGTAATTCTCCGCAAAAAAATTCCTTTTTAAATACAATATTTTTTGTAAATTTTTTTTTTTCCGCAATCCGCAACGATCATGTCGTTAATCATTGACAAGTTAAAAGATGATGATAAAAATTTATCACCAGAATTTTTAAAAGATAACGAAATTTTATTAAAAGAATTTTTAAAAGAATTTTACCGTCAAATTATAAGAATAGAAAATTATAAAGAATTTGAAAACATTTTAATAGAATGGATGAAAGATTTTTTTATTAAAAAAAATAAAACTTTTAAAATGATTTTAAAATTAATGAAAAATCATGAAGAAAAAGAGAATTGGTTTTCAAGTATAATTGGATTTTTTTATGAATATAATATTGATGATGATGATGATGATGATATAAATCAATATCAATCTTTAGATTTTTATTTGTTATCGATTAATATGGAAAAGAAATTGATATCTTTATATCAAGTACTTAATATTATTATAGGAAAATTTTTATTATCATTACATTATTATAAAAATATTATTTTGCATAAAAGGAATTCATTTATAAAGGAGTTTGGGAATTTAAAAAATGGATATGTGACATCACAAATTCAATTTGAAAATTTTGATGGGTTGGAAATAAATTTATGTAAAGATGAGATTATTACTATAGAAAAATATTTTGAATCATTAGATAAAGATTTTAATGATAAAGAAGATCATAATCAAATAGAATATTCTAAAAACAAAGAATTAATAGAATTAAATAATTTAGGTTATAGTTATCAATATGGGATAGGAAATGAAAAAAATGGATATAAAGCATTTGAATGTTATCTAAAATCATCGGAGAGAGGAAATTCAAGCGCACAAAATAATTTAGGTTATTGTTATCAAAATGGAATTGGAATAGAAAAGGATGAGAAGAAAGCATTTAAATGTTATTTGAAAGCTGCTAATGAAGGGGATTTATATGCTCAATATAATTTAGGTATTTGTTATCAAAATGGAATAGGAACAAATAAAAATAATGAGAAAGCTTTTGAATGTTATTTTAAATCAGCCGAAGAAGAATATACATTTGCACAATATAGATTGGGTAATTGTTATCGAAATGGAATCGGAATAACCAAAGATATAAACAAGGCATTTAGATGTTATACGAAAGCTGCTGAAGGTGGAAATTTAAATATACAAACTAATATGGGCTTTTACTATAAATTTGGAATTGGGATAGAAAAAGATATAACGAAAGCTATTTATTGGTTTAGTAGAGCAGCAGAAAATGGAGAAAAAGTTGCACAATATAATTTAGGAGAATTTTATGAAGATGGAATAGGAGTAGAAAAAGATTTAGTTAAAGCTTTTGAATTATATAAAGAATCTGCTAAAAATGGGTATTCAGATGCAAAATTTCAACTTGGATATTGTTATATAAATGGGATTGGAACCGAGATCAATAAGAAAAAAGGATTTGAATTATATAATAAAGCAGCTGGAAAAAATAACCTGATTGATATTTCTTTGTTATATAGAAATGATGAAAAAATAATTAATGATTTGGATAAGGTATCTTTTTGGTATCATAAAGCAGCAAAAAATAATAAAGCTGCATTATATAAATTAGGTGAATTTTATGAATTAGGAAAAGGTGTTTGTAAAAATAATGCTAGAGCATTCGTATTCTATAGACAAGCAGCTGCAAAGGGTGATGTAAATGGAAAATATAAGCTTGGATATTGTTATGAACATGGAATAGGAACACACGTTGATTTAAAGAGGGCAATTAATTTATATAAAATAGCAGCAAAAGGAGGAAATAGCAATGCACGAAAAAGAATGCAAAAGGGAGATTTTAGATGAATTGATAGACATCTCAGAATTTATTAGTTTTATTTCATCGAATTTCTTTATATTTCTGCATACGTAAGTAAATTCTTATTTTGTATGGACTATCTGTTATAATAAAGAAAATATATAAAATAATATATATTTGATTTATTAAATGAGGATATCAAAGAGTACTTTATAGCATAGATTACTGCAGATATTTGGTAGGCGATCAACCTATAATGTTTCTTCAATTAAGTTAATCGGGGAGGGATTAAAATTGAATCTTATTATTACGAATTCACTCTACCAACTAAATACATTATCAAAATACTTTGATCAATCCTATACAACTACAGTATTAGATGAATCAATTACTCGGTAAATCTTAACGTGTGACCTTCTCATACCAGTTGATATACATGATTTCTCTTGATTTCTCTGCTACACTAGAAAGCCTCCAATTTGAAAAGATTTAGGGAACATCCTATTGGTCGAATTTTGAATTCTTGAATCCATACTGGCGTGACGACTGGTTTAATGAAAACAGAAAAAGTAATGTTAAGCAAAAAATTAAAAAATGACAATCTGCCTGATGAATTCACGTGATGTACTTACAATCATGTGGTATTAAATGTTCATTTAGCGTTACACAAGTCTTAATATTGTTTGGATTATTCTTATTGTAAATGCTATCGGAGTCAATTAGCTTGATATCCATCTAAGATAATATAATCACAAGTAACAGATAAGGAAAGAAAATGATGAAATAATTACATTGCTCATAATTATTAATTAGATATCAGATATTGTTCAAATCATAGATAATATTATAATACTTTTTGATAATTATTATTAATACTTTAAAATTTCGAAACATTAAAGACAAATAAATGATAATATGAACTTTTTAATTTTAACATTTCATTTGTTTTAGATTTATTATAATAATATCTTGATTTCACTTTTCCAAATTTTTCCCATCAAATAATCAAAACGTTAAAAAGAACGAAACAAATTCAAACTCTAAAATAAAGATGGGTCCATTTATTAATACTAATAAACCTATTGTCGTTGATCCTGAAGAAAATTAATTTTGGAAGATGCTATTCAGATCTATTATTTCGAACAAAATTGTCCTACTCCATAATCTGGAAAATTCCTGATTTCATTCATTAATAATCCAATAATTTACTTATTGTGTAATAAAAAGTCAATTTCAATTTCAATTTTTTTTTTATTTTATAATATATATAAATAAATAATTTTGCTGAAAAAAGTTCATTTTTTATAAATTTCAAAATGTTGGTTATAAAATTACTCATAAAATTTGTCGTATCTAAAGGAATTATTCGGATACACAATTTAAATCAGAATCCAAATAGGAAAGGATTTCTTTGATTTCTTTGAAATCGCATGAACCGACAATTCGCGAATTATCAATCACGATCGATGAAACAAATCTTCTCATTGTTTATATTATTACTAATTATAAACTTCATTTCTCGGAGAGATTCTAACTTTCTTTTGATATAATTATAGGACTTTTTAAATATTATCCTTATTAATAGTCGATTTGATGATACATTGAAATATTCCCCCTCGATTACCATCTAATTCATCTAATTCCAATATACTTTAATTATTAGTGAATATGAAAGGATACACTACCTTTTCTCGAAGATTCATGATTATTCTGAAAATATTAATGATAGAATTATAATAAACACCTATTAATCCGTGTCACAAATGATCGAACAAATATGATTGTTTGAATGAACATTAAAAAATTTATAATACATTCTATTGTCTACATTCTATATACCGATGTACTTTTTGAATTTCTCACAAGGTATTTATTCACATGAATATTAGATTATTTAATAACAATTTTTTTATTAATAAAATAAATAGTATTACATGATGAATAAAATCGTGCGAATAAAAAGTAATCTGTAAATGATACCTTTTAAATGAACCAATGTTAGATCTAAAAAAATACTTATGCAAAAAGAAAATAAACTCTACGAAACCAATTTTCACGTGACTCTCATCGTTTCGTTCCTCTTTTCCCTCTTTTTGAAGTTCCACCATTTTTATGATAAAGATTAATGAAGCAGAGTATGAAGTGGTAAAAAATTTAAAGGTATATTTTTTACTGGAAAAAATCTTCAAATTAATTATGAGATTATACAAGTAATTGTAGTCTTTCTGCGATAGCAAGTTGTGTACGTGTCATGTTTGCAAGGTAAGAAACCATTAATAAATCCTAAATAATAACAAAAGAATCAGTAATTATGAAATTGACGTTAACAGTTGTGCCGAGAAAAATATCTTTACCTGTAGATGTCCATTGAACATTTTTTCGAATTCTACTTTATCGATTTTTGGTACAACTGAAATCGTATCCATTAAAAATCGACCTATTGTATTATCGGCGGGTATGCTTCCATCCTATGTCAATATTAAAGAAAATTGATAATTTAATACATCTAATTTAAAAATAAAAGAAAGTGTGCATAGTTCATTTTATCTAATACATGCCAAGACTTTATTTACGTAGTCCGTAACTCTCTCTAGCATTTCAAAAACAGCCTTTATCGTTTTTTCAAGGTTATCCATGTCAGAAAATAGGGATGTGGAACGATCCGTATCATTTTTTGCGGATGCAAGAAGGTCGACTAAACAAAAACAAAAAGTGAACAAGGATTAATAGGAATTAATCAAAAGCGACATACGAATATTTATTAATATTAATTTTACTTACGTCCACTTCGTTCGGCGTCAAAATATTTGACATCGCATGGAACAGGCAAGAATAAACAATTCTCTGGCTTTGCGGAAATTCCAATTGGTGCACTGTTCAAATTAAAATTATTGTTGATTAACTGCTTGTGTATTAAATCAGGAAATAAAAAGATGATTTTAAATTTACCTAACATATGTTTTGACACCTAAAAGCTTATCATCATTCTTGAGATCTGTATCCATTGTTAAATGGATAGCTTGAAATGGTGGCATAACTTCTCTTGAATAAAAATCTTGTATAAGAGCGTTCCATTGATTAAGATTAGAACCAGTAGCATACCATCCAACAATCACCTCCTTTGCGTTGACTTTCTTGTGAAGTTCGAACATATTACGGTGATATTCCATGTCTACAGCAACCTAAGATATTTTATATCAAGTCCTTTTTTATAATTTGTAATTAAAATATACGCTCACATTTATAAGAATGCAAACCTGATTGTCAGTCTCATCATGAGAAACAGGGAAGCAATTTCGGACTTCGACTTCGCTCCCATCTTCACTTCTAACACCTAATAAGGTTCCGATTACTCGGTGTTGTTTTTCTTGCCTACGAAGATAATGATCGAGGACAGAAAATAACACTACCGGGTTTACCGAAACTGTAAAGGAACGGCTCTGGGGAACAACAAAGCCCGTGGCTGTAGTAGGAGGGAACGAAAGATGTAGAGCTGAGGTTGCAGCGTCAATTGACATGTTTGCTAATAAATTTCAAAAATCAAATTCAATCTATGGTAATTAAAGTAAAATTTTATCCAAGCCACAAAAATTGGCCAATCACGAACGGAGATCAGAAAAAAATTTTCTTATCTAAATTTTTATTGAAATCTTCATTTTTTTTTCTTTTTAATATTTTACACACAAAAAAATGTCAAAACGTACTACAGAAGATATGGATACTTCGGACTTTAAAGTCCCAAAAGCTCCCTTCGGTCAACCCCAGGAAAAAATTAAGTCGATAAAAGAATTAGAGGGCATTGGAGATTTTGAAGACCCCTGGGAAGACGAATATGAAACAGAGTCTGAAGAAGAAGTAGTTGAAGAGGAAAATAATGAGGATAAAGAAGGCGATGGTACGGAATTAGATAAAATTTAACGAAATGAGGGAATTTAGCACCTTAATAATAGAAAATTATCATACGTTTTCTATAAGGAATATTTAATTAACATACGTTATTTAAATATTTATTTATTATTATAAAGAAATGGACGTTGAAGAAACTGAAGAATTACAAGTATATCTTCCTGGACAAGAATTGCAAAATGATGAGGTTCTCGAGGCCGATCAGTCAGCTTATGAAATGTTACATTCTATGAATGTAAGATGGCCATGCCTCAGTTTTGATATATTATGGGATAATTTAGGCGAAGACAGGAAAATGGTAGGAATTCAAGTTATTGTTGAAATTTTTTATTAATAGAAACGCGAACCTTTTTTTTTAATTGAGTATATATAATTCAGTATCCTGCTACAACATATATCGTCGCTGGAACACAGGCAGATAAACCAAAAAATAATGAATTGATAATAATGAAAATGTCCCAACTTCATAGAACGCAAAATGATGGTAATTATTTATTCGTGCAACCATAGATTTGATTGTGAAAATTGACCAAGTGTATTTTAATTTAATTTAGATGATTTAAATGATTCTGATAAGGAATCTGTTGATTCGAATAATGAAAAGTTAGATGAAGATCCAATTTTGGAAGAGAAAAGTTTAAAACATTATGGAGGTGTCAATCGCGTTAGAGTCACGCCACAAAAAGATCTTCAAATAGCTGCGTCTTGGGCTGATACGGGGAAAGTACATATTTGGGATTTGAGCCCAGTTGTAAAAGCATTAGATACCAAAGGTTACCAAATTTCGCAAAAGTTTTCTAAGCCATTATATACAATAGAGAGCCACAGCACTGAAGGATTTGCAATGGATTGGTCAGGGACTGTCCCCGGAAGGTGCGATATTTTATTTCTTGTGTTTATTTTTCCTTTCCTTTATTTATGATTTAACGTTCAAACTTACTTAACAGGCTGATAACAGGAGATAATCACACACATATTTATCTCACAACAAAGACACAATCAAACTTTACAGCAGATCGAATACCATTCGTAGGTCACTCTTCATCAGTTGAAGATTTACAATGGTCTCCCACTGAAAAAAATGTATTTGCAAGTGCCTCGGCAGATCAAACAATACGTATATGGGATACTCGAAGCAAAAAGAAAGAAGTTTTATGTGTTAAGGCTCATGATGTGGACGTAAACGTTATTACTTGGAATCGGTTGGTTGTTATTTATTACTATTGTTATTACTACTAAAATTCAACAAAAAAGATTAACATCGTGAATTCTTTAGAAAAGTTGACTATCTGCTTGCTTCAGGTTCGGATGATGGTGTGATAAGTATATGGGATTTGCGCACATTTGTAAAGTCAGTATTATATAGCAATTTTTATTATCTTTTATAAATCAACAATTAAAATTCAGTTTTTCATCCTACCAGTAAAGAAACGAAACCTTCACCTGTTGCAAATTTCAAGTGGCATTCTGCGCCAATTACATCTATCGAATGGCACCCCACGGAAGAATCGATTTTTGGTGCATCAGGTGCAGACGACCAGATTTCTATATGGGATCTTTCGGTTGAACATGACCCCGAAGAAAATTCTGATAAGATTATCGGAAAAAGCGGTGTAGAAGTTCCTCCGCAGTTACTCTTTGTACACCAGGTAAAGTGTTGTAAAAAAAGCTTGGTATGGAATAATTTACAATCTAAATATTGTTATCATTGATTGATTTAGGGTCAAAATGATATCAAGGAAGTACATTGGCATCAACAAATCCCTGGATGTATGATAAGCACAGCAGCTTCTGGATTCAATATTTTCAAGACTGTTTCTGTATAAATAATATATTTAATCCGAGTGTTATTTGTTCACACAGGATCATAAATTTTTAATTATTATTAATAATAAAATTCGATTATCTATTTAAACTTTATTTGTACAATCATTTGTACAATCATTTGTATAATCATTTGTATACAATAATAAAACTATACGCTCAAAAAGTAAGCACTAGTTAATAAACAGTCTTAAATTATTCAAATGAACAACTGTTATTGTAAGCTATGTATAAAAAAAGTCATTTTATCAGGGGGTGTTTATTTTTGCTTGTTAGAATTATTAGTTTACACGAAAACGCAAATCTATTTCTGGATCAGGTAATCCTGGAAAGGTACCTTAACAGTTAATACAATTACATTATATAACTAGACTCGCATTTTCTATCACTCGTATTCCTAATATTCTTCAAAAACTATCTTGTTAGGATATGTCTAATAACGAAGAATTGGCAATTGATGTTGAAGACCTCACCTTCAACTTCGGCGAATCTCCAGTTTTGGAGAACGTAACTTTTAAATTGCAGAAAGGAGCACGTTGTTTATTAGTTGGTAAATTTTTTTAAAAAATGAAGTCATTTTCTAAATTAATTTATTAGGTATTTACTTTTTTTAATACTTTAGGTGCTAATGGAGCCGGGAAATCCACTTTATTGACGATATTGGCGGGAAAGAGAATGGTTCAAGATAAAGTCTTAGTTTTGGGAATGGATGCTTTTAAAGATTCTCCACTTGTACGTATAACATTCATTTACTTAAACTCCATGAATGATTCGAATAACCTATCACTTTATTTTCTATAAACAGGGCGTCACTTATCTCGGTACCGAATGGGCAAATAACCCTGTTGTTAAGGGTGACGTTTTAGTATCTACCCTTATATCCAACATGAAAGGTGGTATATATCCCGAAAGAGTAAAAGAATTAATTCAAATAATGGACATTAATCCAAAATGGCGTATGCACCAAATATCCGACGGAGAAAGGCGTAGAGTGCAGCTTGTTTTAGGATTAATTAAACCCTGGACTTTATTACTCATGGATGAAATTACTGTTGATTTGGATGTATTGGTGCGTTCAGATTTATTGGAATTCTTAAAAAAAGAAACCGAAGAGAGGAATGCTACTTTGGTAAGTCATTTTTAGAGTAAGTTAACTTTTATTTTTAGCTTCAATGATAATAATTAACATATTCTTTATTATAAAAAGTTATATGCAACTCATATTTTTGATGGTAAGAAAATTATATTTATTTCTCTTCAATAAGTCCGATTTAAAGTTACAAGATTCAAATTCCTTGTTTAACTATTTAGGACTTGGAGACTGGCCTACTCATATAACTCATATAAAACGTGGAAAAATCGTAGCATCCCACGATTTTCATAATAACTTTCCGGAATTGGACAATATGATGACCCAACAGCTTCTAATCAATAAGCAACAATTGACAAACCGACAATTATATAGGAATATGGGTTCACCACTTTTAAAAGTTGTTGAACAATGGTTAAGAGAAGATTTAAGAGAACTTAGATTGCTTCAAGCTGAAGAAAGAAAAAAGGCCGAACAAGAAAGAGACAAAGTTTTGTTAGGAGAAGAAAAACCAAAGACCAAATGGGACATTTTATCGGATAATGTGGATAAATATGGCGATAAATATTATAATTATTGGGATCATTAATTTTATTATATTTATTTATATATATACCTTATATTTCTATTTTTTGTATCTTATATTAATAATAAGTAATGTAAAGATATTCAATATTCGTCCTTATTTTAGGTTGTACAATGTATCAAATAAATTGAGAGAATAAAACTAATTTAGTATTTTTAAACGTTACAATGATGCATAAGTGTAACTTACGATTCATAATGCAAGATATATTTCTCAAATAATTAAAGGTAACCATTACGTCACACTGCTTTATCTTTTCTTTTCTCGATTTTTAATTTTCCCTCCTTAAAAATATTCACTCATTAAAAACCAGAGGTTTCTTACTTTTAATAAAATTTAAAAAGTATTAGTAATAGACAGTTTATAGACAGGAACCTACAAAATTAAAGTCGCAAATTCTAAAGTAAATTACGCATTATTACTTTTGAGATTTTAGCCTAAAACTAATAGTATAGTTATTGGGCAATTTGTATCAAAATCCCTTAATCCCATTTAGAATTTGGTGAAGTCTCTCTCGACAAGAAAATTATAGTAAAATTCGTAAAACAAAAAAAATTGTACTTTTAGTCTTTAAAAATAGATGTATGTAATTCTTTGAAAGTAAATTTAACATAATTCATTGATATTTTTTTTGTCAAAAGAATTAAAAAATTTTCTGTAGAGAGGGAGCATTTAATTAAATTAAATCTGGAGGAACCATCGAAATATAATTTTTAAATCTTCTTCATCGTTAAGATTAAAATGACACACTCATTCAGAGGCTTAGAACCTGTTACGTGCATAACTGACAATCAACCAATCGATGTATCTCTAAGCGTTTTTGTCGCATTTGGCTTGTTAATAAGCTTTTTACCACAGGTTTGGATAAAGTTTTATATTTTCATATATTAATTTTCTCACTTAACACAGATTATTTTTTACATTTTAATTAGGTATATAAAATTATTAAGTACAAAACGAGCGAAGGGATTAGTCCCTGGTTTCTCATGTTGGGAACTATGTCAGCAACTTGTGTTCTTTTTAATATTGTGATTTTACAATTTAACATCATAAAATGTTGTCGAGTTGTGGTAAGTTTATTATAAACAATTATTTTTATTCAATTTTTATCATTCTTTACTTATACTTATTTATCACGTATTTTAGTCTCCCTTAACATGTTTTGAGAATATGTTGGGTATCATTCAACTTGCGATTCTATGGGTTATGTGTTTGTTGATTTTAGTTCTCTTCATGTTATATTTTCCTTCACATCGGAAATTTGCACCATATATTCGACATCTTCATTTTAATACACCACCAACTGAATGGTCAATTGAGTGGCGTGATTCTATTATAGTTTCAACTATTGTAACAATTCATATTATTTTTACCATAGTTGTTACAGTATTACTTTTATTTTTTTATGGTAATGAAGATATTAATTGGAAAGTGTTATGGGCAGAATTCTTAGGTATAGCGTCCATGATATTAATAAGTATTCAATTTATACCACAATTATTGAGAACTTGGAAGCGTAAGGTAAACAATGAATTTACAATAATAATGAATTCAAATAATATTTATTATTTTTTTTTAATTTTAATTTTAATTTATAATACTTTTTTTTTCTCATTAGTCCGTTGGTGCGCTTAGTATTGAAATGATGATTATGCAAGTTGCCGGTTCATTTATTTTCGTTTATACTCTTTCAATTAGACCTAGTGTCACTTGGACCACATGGATTGTATTTTTTGTTTCAGGATGTTTACAAGGAATACTTCTCATCATGTGTGTTTGCTGGAATTATCGTTCCAAACGTCTTGGACATGGGCCATTTTATGTTAATGAAACTGATCAATTACTTGCTCGTGATGGTAGACCATTGATTCCCGATGAACGTACAACATTGATAAATAAAGGTCATAAGAGAAATCCTTCTAATAGACCTATTATTTCAAGAAGTAGCAGTAACAACGCCGCTAATACTGTAAATAATAATAATAATAACAATAACATTGAAAATAATAATTATTTGTCTGTGAAAAATTAAACATTTGTAATTTTATTATTTATTTGTTAGAAGTGTAAATTATTTTGTAACAATTTTGTTTTTTATCATATCTCTTTCTATTAAATAGACATTTACCAATTTATTTTGTATACGATAAAAATATTTTGTAATAAAATTAGTTTTAATTATATCATTATAAAATATCAAAATTAAAAAATTAATAATTCATGAGTTATGTCTTATCACAAAAAATGAATGTAAATCATCGTAATGCCGGCCAGTTTCTTAATGCTGGTTGGATTTTTAGATGTGATTGTAGATTATGATCCGAAAAATTTTTTTTGAAAAAAAAATTTTTTTTTTTTTTAACCGAAAATCTTCATAACATTTTCATATTTCTACAAAGTCAACCATTAGTAGATATGACCGATACACTTTCACTCCGTGGAACGCTCGATGGTAATTATTAGAGACAGTCTATTTATTATAAATTTATTTCATTTTTCAAAATTATTAATTAATAAAAAAATTTATCCATATATAGGCCATTCAAACTGGGTGACGGCTATTGGTAAATGTTCTTTGAGAAAAAAATATCATAAAATTTTATTCGACTATTTAATTAAATAGGTTAATCGTACATTTGTTAATTGTTATTTTTTTTTTTAAAAAAAAAAACAATATAGCTACTACTTCAGAAAATCCCGATATGATTTTATCTGCTTCCCGTGGTGTGTAATTTTTCTCGAAATTATTACCGATTAATTTAATAACATTTAATATAATTTACGGGAGGATACTATCTTCTATCTTTATATTAATATAGCATGAAATTATTAAAAGTCCAATTGGAATTTATCTGCAATTATCATTTTCTTGTTTGAGTTAAGAATCATAATATTGATGTTATTATGATTCATTATCGACAGATAAAACCATAATCGTTTGGAGCCTAACCCGGGATGAAACCAATTATGGCGTACCTAAAAAGTCTCTCACAGGTCACAATCATTTTGTGCAAGATGTGGTCATTTCCTCTGATGGACAATTTGCTTTATCTGCATCATGGGATAAAACTCTTCGCCTTTGGGATTTAAATACCGGGACAACAACTCGTCGTTTTGTGGGTCATGATAAAGATGTTCTTTCCGTATCTTTTTCACCTGATAATCGTCAAATTGTTTCAGGTTCAAGAGATAAGACTATCAAATTATGGAATACACTTGGAGAATGTAAATTCAATATTCAGGAAGACGGTCATTCTGAATGGGTCTCATGTGTAAGATTTTCACCAAATCCATCAAATCCAGTAATTGTATCATGTGGTTGGGATAAACTTGTTAAGGTGATTATTTAAATACCTTTGAATTAATTAAACTTGGCAAAGATGTCATTATTTTTTAAAAAAATATTTGCTACTTCGGAGGAGTTAATCTTCAATGAGACGAAAATCTAATCTGAGCCTAATTTATTTTTTATTAAATTTTATTGACTAATTCTTTTTTTTTATGATAAATTTCCTAATAATTTTTTCTATATACCTATTTATTATAGGTTTGGGAACTTACTAAATGTAAACTTCGAACAAACCATATTGGTCATACTGGATACATCAATACTGTAACTATTTCACCTGACGGTTCACTTTGCGCTTCAGGTGGAAAGGATGGTATTACAATGTTATGGGATCTTAACGAGGGCAAGCATTTGTACTCATTAGAAGCTGGTGATATTATCAATGCATTAGTTTTCAGTCCAAATCGTTATTGGTTGTGTGCTGCTACTGCATCATTCATTAAGATTTGGGATCTTGAAACAAAGACTGTTGTTGATGATCTTAAACCAGAATTTACGGAAACGGGTAAACAATCGAAAGATCCTGAATGTATTTCACTTGCTTGGTCTCCTGATGGTACTACTTTGTTCGCTGGTTATACAGGTAAAAAATTGTTCTAAACGAATATTATTGATTCATATTATCTATTCATTCTCTTATTTATTATTTTTCCTTTCATTTATAATTTTAGACAATAATATTCGCGTATGGCAAGTTACTAGGATGTAATATTTTATAGGAAAAAAATATATTTATTTTAAAAAATAGGTAATAGGTTAAAATCGGTTATTGGTAGGAAATCAAAATTAATAAATATTTTTAAATTTACCTTTTGTGATCTTATTTTTGATTGATATAAACTTGATGAGTGATCATCGATTTTTACTGATTAACTTCGGGAGATTTTCGAGATGCATAAGCGATTGTTATTTCAAATTGGTATCTTTGCATGTGACACGTCTTTTGCATAAATTTCGCACAAAAAAAGACTTGTTGAAATAAACACTAATTTATAAAAGTTATAAAAAGAAATAAACAATATTTTAATATTAAAGTGAAATATAAAAATGTCAGGTAACTCTTAAGATCAGTTGGTTTGGCTGTTCTTTATATTGAGCTATTATTTACACAGCCCGCGTCAAATGTAAACGAAAGTTTTATATAGTATTCGAACAATGTGGGAGTGGAAAGATGATGACATTGAAAAAATAGAAGAAATGTGTCGGTAAGTCATTATCATATTATCTTAAGTATATTTAATTCATATTACATGATTGAAGTTTTGTTAATTTTAACAGGAGAATTGGAAGAGAACATAATACTAAAATCAAATACATAAGAGACAAACAGGTTTTTTTTTACATTTGATCAATTGAAGAAAATTTTATAAGTATATATAATAATTAATAATTAATTGATAAAAAAAAATGACAGTCATACGAGATAGAAGGCGATGAACATAAAAATTTAGATGAATCGTAAGTTTTATTATATATTATAACAAATTTTTATGGATGATTGATGAATTAACCATTCTGTATATTATTATAGACGTGATGAATTGCTCAAAGCGCTCAATCTTATGGTAGAATAAGTTATAATTATGTTAATTATGTTTTTATATATCTAAATATATTTGAATTCGGTCTGATCAGTGCATCTTTATATTTATATTTATTTTCATAGGCCAGATCCGCTACACAAAGCCTCATCATACCTCGTCGCTCCAACAAAATTAAATCCAAACCCGCAAAAGTTGATTTGCCTCCTGGTTTACCTCCTCCCTTACCTTTTGAAAAAGAAAACGTTCCTACAATGACACAAGAACAAGAAGCTGAAGATACTGAATTAGAAGATGGAGTATTCAAATTCAATCCTCGCGTAAAAGTATCCGATTTTCCCGAGATATTTGGATGGAATCGAAAGGAAGCATTTTTTACAACTTGCGATTATTGGAATGATATCTGTAAAGAATGTGGAGTTATGGGTGAGATCATTGAAGAAAAAAAGGTGAATTAAATATAATATGTTTATGATTCGCGTATATTATTATCTGATGCTAATTTTTATTTATACCTTTTTGATAGAAAATAGTATTCAATAAAGGTAGAGAGAGGGATGTTGAAGAGGCAATAAAAAGATTAGCACAATTGCAAGAGAATTTCGTACGAATTTTTTTTTTAATATAGTTTACAATGTTAGATAAAAAGTTGGACTATTATTAATTTCTATTTAATTTTTGAAAAATTTCTATAGCTTCAACCAAAATTCAATCATTTACACGTTCCATTAGTGCATTATCCAAATCAGTACACATTGTTCAAATTGTATTTCTGTCATATCCTCAAGCACCCATACTTTAGTAAAACTATGAAACTTGATATCAAAGACTTTTACGTGCTTGTGCCCGCTACATTAGACCCACTCACACAGAAATATTTATTACCACAAGAATTACCTGAATCAACTTTGCTAAGATCATATGATGATAATCAATTTGACCGCCAATGGCAAGAAAATAATGAAAATAATAGAGAAGAAAAATCAACAAAAGGAAAAGCAAAAGCGGTATCTCCTAATGATGATTTTTATGATAGCTCTTCACGTAATTGGGGATCTATATCAAGACCTGAAGAAACAAAATGGTCTCAAAATGCACCAAACACAAAGTCACTGGACGCATTCCCAGCTCTTTCCGCTAACCGGAGATCTAGTAACTCCGGAAGACCTTATCCACCTGAGAATCAGCGCAGACCAATAAATGAAGGTTCTTTGATTGATCTTGACGACGAACCCCCAGTAATTAAACGCGCGATTAGACAACAAAACCCAAATAAAAATAATTATTCGGGCACCGAGAATAGACCTACTATTGGTAAAATGTATGTTATAAATTATCTTGCATAATTTATCGAATTTTTTTTTTTCATTATTATTTATTTTTTCTCATACAGGGTTCGAGACTATAATTTCGCTAAAATGAAAGATGCACTGTTAGATAGGTATTAATACCAATCTGAAATATAATTTATTATCGTTTGATACTAATCCATCACGTTTCGCGTTTCTAGATTAGAGTATGCACGTGTATGTAAAGGCGAAGTACGTTTCTTTGGAAGGTAAATAATTTTGAATTTGAATAAATTTGAATGAGTTACTTTAAAATATTATTAATTCAAATTAATTATATGATTAGTTTGGGCAAAGCATATTTCACTAAAGTTAATGAAGCAGTTAATGGAAAGTTGTGGGACTATACGGAATTAAAAGATATAATTGTTTCAGGACATGGCGTCAACCCAAGATTCAATGAAATGTAAGTTTGCAAAGTTTTCAAAGTTTTCAAATATTTTTTTCTAAACCATATCTTTTATTTATTAAATAAACATTTTGCAGTGCAACATACGACAGTAATCTTATTGCGGGTTTCATTGATGTTCTTGGTTCAACTCCTATCAACAAGTCCAAGTCTGCGTATTATGAAATCAAAGCGAGAGCAAGAAATGCACCACAAGGTCCCATGTCTGAAGTTTTCATGTATGTTAATATGGGATTCGTTTCTTTAGAAAAAGTTATGTTAAATTGGGAACCTCTTGTAAACATAGATTGGACGATATTGGATCGGTAAGTTTTAAATTAAATCAAAATTTTTTTTTCTAATGAATTTTTTAATAATTTAATACTCTTCTCTTTTTTACAGAAAAGTTGATTTTTCGGCGGTTTTGACTTCGAGACGTGCTATTCGTCATGATGTGAAACCATTCAGTACATTTATCAAGAAGATATCAGTTAGCCCAAATAACCGATCAATTTCGTTCGAGGATGTCAAAGACTTTCTCGAAGTAAAATCCATTAATTTTAAACAAGTTACAAAATTCAAATTGCACTATCCTTTTATCGCAGAAGTGTCTCGTATTGAAAGATTAGAAATTACCGATCAACCCAATTCTATTAAAAAAATAGGCAAAACTGGACCAAAAAATAGAGTACATTATACAATTGAGGTAAGAACTTTGATAATAAACAGATGTTTTTACTTCCTATTTCTTATTATTATTTTTAACCGTTATTGAGATGTTATTATTTGTTATTATCATTATTTAAAGGTTTACAACGATAACCATAGAGAAGCATTCAAGCAAAATATGTCTCTTGGATCCGGAGAAATCGCCAAATGGACGGTTGATAATATACTTGGAGAAAGTCCACTTCGTAATAATTTAGTTGAACTTGTGAAAACTATGTTGTTACTAGTTGAAAGATGTCATAAAATAGCAGAGTTAAGAAGTCAACAAATAGTAGCTGAAACTTAAGATATGTAATTAATTGGGTTTTGTTAGAATAATCTATAATTTGCATTTGTATAAACATTTTTCTTAATGCTTGTTAATCAAGTTGAAAAGAAAAAATTTTGTAAAATTTTGTTGCTGAACCGAGAGCTTTTAATAAATTATATTTCATAAAACGTGTTAACAAAATGAGGGATATTCCCTTTCAGAATGTATGCATACAACGATATACTACACAATAAAAAAATTATACAATTTAATGATAGTTTATATCCTTTTAATTGAGAGTTTCACTTTTCTTTGAACCAATTCAAAATTTAATAATAAAATTCTTTATTAACATAACCTTTTTAATTATTTTTAATGATACTTTACTAAGGATGACATTTATATTCTTCACCTTGTAATACAAAAACACCATTTGCATATATGTCATCTAATTGTTCTTCCAATTTTTGATTAATTCCTCTTGCTCCTATAAAGTAAGTAATAAATTTTTTAAACAAACAAATTATAAAACATTTTGAAATTATTTAAAAAATTATTACCATCAGTTACTTTCTTAGCCCATATATAGTATTCTTTTTTTTAATATGTAAATATATATAAATATACGATGTTAATAAATTAATAAACTTGTCATTTAATTTATTCAATCAATTTTTTACCTTGAACGCGTTTCTTTGACCATCCTATTGGCACATCTTTCATTATATCTCTTAAATTATATAACTTATCTGCCAACTTCACTTCTTTCGCCTAAAAAATAAAAAATGAAAATCAAATAAATTACCTTAACACTATTCTACAATAAAAATGAATAAAAGTGTGAAAAAATCATAATTACCTGTTTAGATATATGTGGAGTATGCTCGATTTGCAATCTTTGTCTTTCTTCCTTTTCTAATGATTTATCATCAGTACATTCTGCTACAATATTTTTAACTTCTCGACCAAATTTCTGTTCGATCTGATCAAACATAAAAAAATTAAATTAATAATTATGACATTATTTAAAAAAAGCATGTTAAATTAACATTACCTCTTCAAAAGTTGTTTTCGTATCTTCTACTGTATCATGCTCAATTGAAACAAAAAATTCAATAAAAAAAAATTATTATTAAATTATCATTTTAAAAGTTCACCAACCAATATTGCAGCTTGTATGGTGACAAGATCATAAACTCCAGCATCCGTAAGATTTTTTGCAACACCAATTGGATGATTAATATAAGCTAAATTATCCCATATAAATGAAATTTAATATTAATTTAAGTTCTCAATTTTCACGCAAAAGCTACAATACAATATGTAATCAAGATATTCCACGTACGCGTTCCTGCAGAATCCTTTCGTTTTTGAAATGAGTGTTTTTTTGCGGCAAAGTCTATAGTATCGATTAATTTCGCGATATCGAAAGAAGCATTGGAAATTTGCGTTCCTTGGGAAGACATCTTGTAGAAATTATTTGTTTTACTTTTCGTTGTTCCGATTTTTTGTCATTATTATCGGAGATGTTCGGGTAAGTTAATAAACCGAAAATTTCCGAACCTATATATACATTAACACGTCAGATTTTTTGATCAACTTATACGTTTAAAAATGAGCGAAGGTAAAATCAATATAAAGTTTCAAAAATAAAAAATAAAGCAACAATAATAATTATTGAAATTTATTTATAAAGAGGTGGTAACCACAACAACTAATAATGCTGAACAATTCGATATTGTCACGTGTTATCAAAAATTTCTAAAAGATAACCCGGTATTTCTTTCTTCTTTCTTAAATATATCTTATGAACTTCTGTTATTTACAACGAACTAAAAACTTATCTCAAAAATTTTCATTGGCGTGATAATCTTAATCATGTTTTGTGATAAATTTAATGTGATAAGGACATATCTATGCCCATTGCAGCAATAGAATCATTAGTTGAATTAATAAAACATAGCAAAGGTAATAGTTAGTTTTTCATATTGATTAATTTTTCCTTAATTAACTCATTTAAATACATTATTCCTTTTAGCAACGACATTATCGGAATTTATGGAATCCCTTAAAGATGCAAGTCAAAAACTTAAATCTTCTGTGAGGAATTCTATTTCGTTATCAGCAGGAGCTGACCTATTTTTGAGGTTTGTTACAAGAACATCACACGATGTAACAGTACGTTAAATTACCACATTAAGAACATTTTATCTCTATTTTCTAAAAAATTTATTTTTAAAAGCATTTTATTGATTGACCATATTAGAATTTTGAAGCATGTAAAGAACATTTAATGAATAGTGGAAAGGTTTTAGTTGAAAAAGCTGTAGCAGTTAGACATAAAATTGCTGAATTGGGTGTACAATTTATTAAAGATGATGCAGTTAAGTTTCTTTTGTAGAAATGCTTGATTTAGTTTTTAAAATTTAATCGATTTAAAAAATGTTTTGAATGTGTAGACGATATTGATTCATTCATATTCTCGAGTGGTAATGTTACTTCTTCAACAAGCAGCTGCTCATAAGATACGATTTAATGTCTATGTGACAGAATCGAGGCCGACATCTTTAGGGTAAGAAAAAGCAAATATCTTAAAATGAAAAATACTTTATTTTATATAATTAATTGATTATTTAATAGAATTAAATCAGCCAAAATATTGTGTAAAGCTGGTATTCCTGCTACAATTATACTTGATACAGCCGTTGGTTATGTTATTGATAAAGTTGATGCTGTATTTGTTGGTGCTGAAGGCGTTGTTGAGAATGGCGGATTAATCAATGCGGTATTAATTTATAAGATTTCAAAATTATCTTTATAATTACTTTCGTATTTATTAAATAAATCAATTTAGATTGGAACTTATCAACTTGCAGTTGTTGCCAAAGCTGCTAATAAACCATTCTATGCTGTAATTGAAAGGTAACTATTTAAGAATATCATTAAAATCATTGTGATTTTATGAATTTACTAAAAATTAATAATCCATTATTTTTTACAGTTATAAATTTGTTCGTTTATTTCCACTTAATCAGTATGACCTCCCAACACACACTTCTGACTTATTAGCATTTCCTGATTTGGAGTCCCGTTGTTACCAAGAATCTCAGATTGGTGAAAATAGCGAACTAAACATTAAAGAAGAGGATTATGATGTTGAAAATTTTGTGGTAATTATGCTAAAATAAGATTTTTTTTTTTTCATTGATTTTTTTAAATTTTTATATTATATGTATCGTTCTAGGCTAGAAATCCAACGGTGGATTACACTCCTCCTGACTATATTACTTTATTATGTACTGATTTGGGTGTATTGACTCCATCTGGTGTTAGTGATGAATTAATTAAATTATATTTATAATAATAGATATAATAATTTTATTTTATTTACAAAATAATAAATTTAAAAAAATAAATATTGTAATCATTATCATCTAATTATTTGATCCAAAATATATCATGGTGTAAGATGATTTTTTAATTTATTAAATTAAAAAGGCAATGATGGTTTGCTCTTTTCCTTTTCTTCAAGTTTTCCCTAGAAAGGTAAAAATAACGAATTAGCCAAAAAAATAAAATGCAAGTTTAAATATATGTTAAAATTATTAATTATTTTTACCTTTCTCCAATTTTCAATAGTTTTTGGCATTTCTTCCAAAGCTTTCTGTATTTTCGCTTTCCTATATAAATTCAAATGAAATTAACGTTTAGAACCTTGTTTCTTTTTGTATATGAAATTCTGAAAGAGCTCATATATGAATGGCGTTCAATTAGAACTACTTCTCTTATATCTTACCTCTCCGGAGCATTTCTTTCGTGTTTAGCACCTTTAGGAGGTTTAGTTCTGGGAGGTTTCTTTTCTTTCTTGGGTGGAAGCCCAATACTCTCCGTATTTATTCCTAAACATTCAGCATTTTTTCTCATATCAGCCAACTTACGTAAAGATACTTTTGGGTGCATATATCTTTTACGTCCCCATATATTTTTGTACAAAAATTTAGGTTTGAAATCTGAAGGCGTATAAGTTCTTTTTAAATGGTTTAATGCTTGTTCGGATATTCTTTTTATAGCCGACATTTGAGAGGAAAATAAAGGAGGATGAATAGATGTGTTAAATTTGTTAAATTTAAGATCATGGTGCTTTATCGCCCAATCAAATTAAATATAGTATCTGTATGTACTGATTCGTAAAAATTTTGCGATTAAAATCAAACAGTTTATTAACTTTTCTCAAATGTCAATATTTCCATTATTATTACTACTAAAATGCTTGATTCATTAAATCAACAACGTTTTACATTATTATTCTGCTCTTTATAATTATTAGATTTATCATTAACCTAAATTCTTTATAAAGAATCAATATCCTTAATTAGCAAAATTTGCTAATGCATCAATACAAGTATTTACATTATTTACATAATAATATATTTTGCGTTTCTGCCAGTTCCGGTTCTATTTCTGTTTCAGCGGTATACTGAAATTGTATCAAAGCATGTTGTCCGGAACTTTGACAGGAATTTCAATTCGGTGCCAATTGAACTTTATAAAGAGAATTGAATAATACAAACGTTCATAGAAATAAAACGTTAACACAATATAATGATAATTTACAAATTTTTTTTAGTTTTAAGACGTAAAAAATTAATAGAAATGAAAAAATTTCAATAATAATCATTGTTTCAATAATTAAAGATTTTTCTATATATGTATATTAAATCACAAGTCTGAGTGATAATTGCGGATTCATGGATGGGCATTTGTATTCGAATACTTATATAATCTTTTTATTAGTACTCTGTTGATCTAATCAGATATTTATGTAACATCCCGTAAATCCTTTTTGTTGTACCACAATCCTAATGAATGATCTTATTCATACGGATTCATATCGGGAAGGTGTGATGCCTAACCGTCACCGTTCACGTGACTGCGTTGTTCGCGTTGTTTATATTTATCTCAGCGACTTTGTTATTTTGAGTGGCCTGATCTCTATTTGTCACCAGCATAATATGTCACCTGTATCCTAAACGTCCAAGCGGTAAATAAAATCGCGTAAAAAGTCGCGTTAAAATATTATATATGTAACAAACATTTCTTCGTCAAATTTTTCCCGTCAATTTTTTTCTACTCTAGATTGTATTCAGGTAAGCATACCTTTCCTTCTCTTAGTGGAAATGCTACCTTCTCTTTTGCGAGAAGCTACCTTCCCTTGATGGGATGCTGTCTACCTTTTCTTTTGCGAGATGCTACCTTCCCTTGATGGGATGCTGTCTGCTTTCTCTTTGCGAGATACTACCTTCCCTTGATGGGATACTGTCTACCTTCCCTTTATGAGATGCTACCTTCCCTTCTTTACTACATAGCACATGTCAATTAACTACTTACTCTCTTTTTAGCCCCAAAATAAGACGGAAATCCCTGTTGCGGGAAACCTGAATTATCTGTTATGGGAGATACAGCACTAACAGTCTTGAGGGAGAAGAACTTGAAATATGGTTACGGGAGACAATAAAACTTTCATTTGAACATGTACTCAAAAAACGGCATGTGGGTAAGCATTTCTATGTTATTTATGTTTTTTTATGTTAACTTTTTGAAAAAATTCATCCACTGATTCTAATTTAATATACACTTCCTTAAAAACGAAGATGCGAGTAATTTTTACTATGATTATAAAGACATCGTTTTTGATGGTCCGACAGACAACGACAGACAACGAAAACATCGGGACAAAGGAATCATATTATTTTGGTGGTTCAAAGATTGTTTATTTGAAAGTAAGTATTGACTGTTATATTTAATAATCTATGATTTATCAGACAATAAAAGTAACAAATGTAACTTTAATGATTCTGTTATTCAGGAGACAAAACCGATAATTATAGTTACTGAAGAAGCTGTAATTCTGGAAGAAGCTATAACTAAGGAAAAGTGTAATAATGATCGGACCGAAGTCATAACTCAGGAAAGGTCACCACCTGTAGTTCCAGGATATCCCATGCCATACTCACAAACGTTAGAAGAAATAGCGAGCGGATATGAATCCGATATTGAAATTAACACACATTCTGCTGATGAAGAAAAAACTGATGGAATGTATGTAGGCGTTGCTCAAAAACCAACCGGTTTTTCCATTAAATCAATTCTTAACGATGAGTCAGATGATCCAAGCACAAACAACAGAAAAAGAAAACATGGTAAGTCCAATAATTTTAATCATGTACTGTATCAATTTTATATTAATTTTATATTCTATTGTTTTTTATATTAGATCTCGAAATTAATGAAGAACTACGTGATGAAGTTTATTACAAGTTATTACCTTCTATACTTGATTAGCGAAACATTTAAAAGCTCTCGTGACTACTGGGAAAAAAGTTATGTTTTAAGGGATAAAAACGAAAAGAAAAATATAGAATTATGGCGAATAAAAAAGTCATATATCAGATATTCTTAAGAAACTTAAGAAACAAAACTCTCTGTTAACTCTTATTCTTGGCTTAAGATTTTAGTTGCTTCTTATTTCAAAGTTTCACTTCTAGTCTTCTATGTTTATCAACTCAACTTCAATAACTCAGTTTGTAATTACTTAAAGCTTATCTAATAATAATAAAGTTTATAGTGTGGTGTGTAATTATGTATCGAAACATGACTTTGTTATTCCCATCATGTGAGAAGAATCATTAAATTGCGGAGTTCCCGGCGGTTAGAGTCCTAAGAACCGGGGTTCTCCGACAAATAATACGTGACATAATTATAATACCACAGATCAGAGTAGTAAAATTGGTCAAGTTCGTGTGGTACAATCTTTAATTCCGGATAAATCCTTTTTAAATGCAAGTCATTTTTTTTTATAAAAAAATCATGAATATATTTACGATTCTTCGTCAGCTGACCCGAACAAAGTGATTTTCTTTGAATTCGGAAAAAACTGTCTTAATACACAATACGATTTCAACTTACATCCTTCTATTCAAGTAAAAAACTCTGAGACCACTCGGAGAGCAAGAAGTTAAAATCCCTAGATAATTAATTTATTGAAGAGACAAGAGCGTTAGCAAAATTTTGTATAGCCAGCTATTTTTAGTACAAGACGCGGTAATTTATTTAGCCGATATTTTTTATCTGCTCGTCTTGTTTAAGGAGATAAACAAATCCGTGTTTTTGAATGTTATAATAAAAAACTAAGCATAGCGGACATCCCTATTTTATCACAATATTTGTGATCATTTGCCGATCATTTATTCAATCATATCACATAATATAAATACCGGTGCTAAAAAAAATTACATAATAATATATGCTCAATTTCACAAATAACTAAATTTGGTTTTAATATATTGTATATTAAATTTTATTAGAAACTTTTAGCTTTTATAATTATTTGACATATATTTATTCATTTTACGAAATTATTCACTAAATATGTTACTAATAAAAAACCTGCATTATAAATCAGATCACTGCATTATTTTTTTTATAGATTCTACATAATATAAGGAATATTTGTGCAAATTCTTAAGTTTCGCAATCGCATATTCATCTTCGCACTTCAATTTTTGTTTGATGATCGGCAATAATTAATGAATTATCATATACGAATAATATATTTATAATATTATTAAAATTGTGCTAATAA
>QZLH01000065.1:18857-50653 GCA_003833135.1 Oehlia diaphana | reverse complement strand
TGTGCTAATAATTACATAATTAAAGTCATATGATAATTTAGTGTTTTTACTTGGATTTCCATTATTTTTTTGCCACATTATTTGAAAAATATTTGTGATTTTACAATAAGTTTTAAAATCCGGAATTAGTGATCGGCAAATGATCGGCAAGGTGATATAAGCATGTCCGCTATGCTACTCTTAAGGGGCTTAGTTTTTTATTAATTAATTCATTTTTTTATTAATCTATAATCATTAGAATAATTAATTAATTATTTATTTAATTTTAAAAAATAACAAAAGTAATATTATTTTGGTATATTTAAAGGCTTAGTTGTTTTTTAAATTATTTCATATGAAAGATTTTTTACAAAAGCCATAAATATTTAAGCAATTAAATCGAATTAAATCGCTTATCATTATTTATTTTAAAAAAAGTAATAAAATCAATAAAAAAAGCTTAGTTTTTATAATTGTTTCATATGAAAATATTTCTATATATAAAAGATTAAACAAAAGTAAAAAGTTTTATATGAGATTTGGGATGGGATTTGAGTGGGATTGGGATTGGGATTTGGGACTAATGGGATTTGGGATTCTCCCAATCCCATTAATATGGGCGGCAAGTAAGTATAGATAAAATAAAGCTGTCCGCCCGGTTGTTGTACTGTATAGTGTAAATAAAGGAGAAAGGAAAAAATTGGATTTACTTAATCTCATCAAAAGATTTTTTTGAAAAAATTAGTTTACGAAAAAAATTTTAATTTTGTATGTGTCTGTATTTTAGTAATATTCGGTGAGGTTTTTTTTTTGGCTGTGTTTTAAACGAGAAATGCGATTTTTTTGTAATAAAAAAAATGATCATTTGTGAAAAAAATTAATGCGATAACGATAATGTCAATAAAGCATTCAATAATGCCGAATAAAGAATGAATGGTATCGAAAGTTGAATCATATCTGATTCTATTTGTGATTGGGAAAGATTCAATAACGATAAAGTATCCAATAATGATAAAGCATCCAATAATGCCGGATAAAGAATGACCGGTATCGAAAGTTGAATTATATTTGATTCATATGAAATTTGAGGAAGTTCAATGGCATTTGATTGTGATTGCAAGAAATTTTCATTCATATTTGGTGCATTTGAAGTATAAGAAGAAGGTTCTGTCTTCATACATAAATCAGGTGTTAATTTCGATGAATCATTATTTCCAATTGAAGGTATGCAAGATGATAAGGTTGAATTAGAACTCCGTCTTTTCAAAAATCTACCATCAGATCCTCGTGGTCTGCTCCTAGCATGATTACGACGAGCTGGGTTAATGATGCGCTAAAAAAATAATTTTAATTTTAATAAAAATTAAATATATTTATTTTGGATAATAAATTTTTTCACACCTTTAGTTTTTTAGAGAAAATAGATTTACTACGATCGCTTCTACGTTTGAGAATTCTATAGCGTTGTTTAGGATTAACATCATTGAGTTCACGATTATTATTAACATTTTCATCAACAATGTTTGATATGATCTTTTTAGATTTATTAGAAGTAACATTTAAGGTAGAAAATAATGGAAGTGATTGATCATTTTCAACATATTCAGCAATATTCGGTGTCGTTACTTTAAGATCTGCTCGTTCAACGTCACTGAATAATTGATTAGTTTCAGATGGCTATTTTTGAAAAAAAAAGGCGGGAAAATTTTTTAGATTTGGATTCGTGGAAAATTATTAAATTAGTAAAAAAACAATCCCCTTACCTTTGATTGTGAAACAATTTGATAATGTTCAATTTCAGGCGCAATCAGAGAAAAAATAATAAAAAAAAATAAAATTAGATAAAAAAAAATGAGTACATAATACATAATAACTTTGAATCAAAAATATTACAATATCATCATTTTGATACGAAGGCACATCGAAAAATTCGAACATGATCGTATTGTTGGTAATATGCCACTTTCTGAAAAAAAAAAGTTTTTTAAGAATGATAATAAAATTTAGAATCAAATGACAATAGCAGAGTAAGTAATTAAGATTTCTCGATTCTTGACGCATTTATATAAAAATCAAAAAAGCTGATATATTTAATCATTGTTTATTGAATTTCAAACTTGTTCCAATTATCCAATACAATAAATCGCTATGCTTTTTTCCTACTGCAGAAAATAATATTGGATCGTGATTCATGTAAAGCGTTAATATTGGATAGAAACGAATGGATAGAATATGGGTACATTTAGGTTGGAGTAGTTACTATCGGCTAATTTATTATTTTTAATTCTATCATAATACTAATTTTCATAAAGGTTTTACTATAAAAAAAATCTTACAATGAAAATCATTTTATAGTACAATTATGTAATTTATTACTTATTCGGCCTAAACGATAAACAATATGCACAGAAAATTTATTTGACAAGTACTGGATTCGGAAATTTTATTGTCACAATATTCCAAGAATGATTGGTGCCGAGTATCATATTGGTTAATGTTACCATGAAAAAACGCAAAGTAATAATAAATCACGCAAAAAAATTTAGCTCATATTCCGATTACGTGTGACAAATAAAATCTAAATACAGTAATTTACATTTAAAAGGAAAATATTAGAGTTTAGATGCCTTTTATCGCCGTTTTCAGAAATATGTGTAATCCAAGCCACCCCATTAAAAAAACCAATTTTCAAAATTTTGCGAAACTTGGCAATTTTTTTGAATATTTACGTGGAAAAAAGGAAATTAAAGCGAAACTCAAAAAATTCGAGATATTTAAGTGAGTTTCCTTGTAAAAAATTATTGTTTTACGTAAACATTAAATATTTGCTTATAAGGAAACGCATGTAAGTATTTAAAGTTTTTTTAAGTTTCGCTTCAATTTCTTTTAATAATCGTCCTTTTTCTATATAATTATTCAGAAAAATCGCAAAATTTTGAAAATCCGTATTTTTAGTGGAATAATTTGGATCTACACATATTTCTGAAAACGGCGATAATATTATCAGAAAAATTTCCCCCTAAACTAAAAAAAACCATGCATGTGATATCTTAATTAACTAATATAGAGACAATATTACAAAGATTAAAGCGAAGGTTCAGATTATCATAAAGCCATTATTTATATTAAGGAAATTTATGCAGAGGATTATAAAGTTATAGAAATTACATTGAATTATGAAACCTTTTTAACAATCGCATTTGGTCAAACGCAAAGGCTGAACAGAATAAAGACATAAAAGAGATGAGAGGAGCGAATGTGGCGTAGTACTAGCTCCTAGTGGCGCAGTTATTTTATTCGGCAGATTTTCGTTCGGCTAATTATAGTTGGACCCATAATAACGCATCCAATAAAATTTGTTTATTTTAAAATAAAATAATTGTTAACATAATTTGATATCTATTAACCTAAACTATAATATGACGTTGAGACTATTTCAATTGAATATCTAGATCAAAAGTTATTAGCTTCCAAAGTTCAAGTACTTTATTTGAAATATATAATTCTGGCTAGAATTTCTACACACAAAAATTTTTTCTTAATCTTTTCTCCGGATTAAAAAAACATTTTCTCCTTTTCAACAATCCATCTATTACTATTTTAGTGTTTCAAAATTTCCCTCGTAAAATTCTTTTTAAGGTAATTTTATAATTTTCTAATTTTATTCTCTTTCAAAATAAAATATTAAAAATAAATAAATAAATAAAAGAATGAATGATGACATCTTTTTGCATAATAAGGCTGTTTCAAACTGAATAATTTATTTTAATTGTTGAGGAAATGCCTCTCTGATTTTTCTTTCTTTTTCCTTTTTTTACTTTTTAAAAAAAATTTAAAAGTTATTATTATTCATACTAAATTGTTTTTATTCTTTCAGTTTTAACAAAGCATCAATCGATAATCAGATTTCATTTTATAAAATGGTAAGATTTATTTTGTAAAGGCATTCATATAGTGCAATGTATGTATATTTTTTACACCTTCGAAATCCGTTATTAATGAGATAAGATTAAATCACGGAGATTTAGGACACATCTTTTGAGTATGCACCTTTATTCTTCGTAATGAGTGGTTGATTCTTATAGTTAGAAATTAAGAAATGGTGTTTACAGTTAAGGAGTGGTCCCTATCCTCCTCCCTTCCCCCTCCTAAATTATTTATTATAATATTGTTTTTATTATTTTTAATTTAATATTATAATTTATTGTGATAAGAGATTATAAGAAAGAAATGTATTAACTTAATTTATTATTAAAAGTAAAATAAAATGGCTATCAATTATTTTAATAATCTAAGATATTTTTTTGTCATTTACAATAAAATATAACGATAAATGATATTTTCCATTAACGGCTGAGGGATAGTTAAAATCACGTGATAGTTGTCATTTAATTCGTATTTCGTGTAACAACCGGACAAATTTGCTATTGTACTGTAGATAAAAATGGGGCAAAATTTGCTGATCTTAATAAAATTAAAAAAATGCAACGTCACTTTACATAATCTTAATCGATCGGCGTGATAATTCATAACGTTTTCTGGAGTCTTTCTGTAAATTTTTCCCCATGGATAATTGATTTGTGTCATAACATTTCCGATATTTGTTTCCTGATTTAAGCCCGAAGTATTCCCGTGAGTGATTTCAAAGAAGTTTTCATCTATATACATGCAGTAACTGCGCGTTTTTATTGCTTTGGTTTATAATTAATCTATTCTTTAGTAAGTATCTCATTTATACAATGACTTCCATCTATATTCATGCAGTAACTGGAATTTAAAATACGATTTTCTACCTTATTTTATAATTCTTATATCCATAGATAGTAAACTTAGTAAATGACTCATTACAATAACTTTTTTGGTAGTCCAAATGTTAAACATGGCGCTCCTTTCTGGCAATGATTATTATTGGACAAAGTTAATATTAGCATTAAATCTGATTTATTTTTCTAGAGTCCTATATGATGCTGTCGAAAAAAATTCAATAAGTTCGATTGGAGTAAATTTTATGAAGATGAGTGGAATGATGAGACTTTCGGCGTATTAAATATGATCTTTTGGATGCGTTCTTCTGTAATAGATAAAATTCTATCTGAAAACTGAAAAAATGAACGATCTTACAATATTAAATTCAATAGCTTAAATTTAGGATACAACTACAAACTACAAAGAACCTCCTAAATAAAATATTATTATTTAATATGATACATGTCATAGGAAAAAATGTTTTGTGCTACATAATTTACATTTTAATGTCGTTTCATCTTTAATCAATTCTCGCAAGAACATAAATTTTTTTAAGAAATTACGTACCAGTAGCTTAAAGTAATATTCAAAAGGATTTATAGCGGAATCACGCCCAGTGATTTATTAAAATATATACACTTATCTAGTCGCTGATTCAATTTTCGACTTTTCATCTTCAAAAATAAGGATGAACATTTCTTTGAATTTCTTTTAGCATTCATCATTTTTGTCAACAATCTTAATCGCTTCTGTAAACTCAAGATCATTATTTCACGAATCCTAAAATGCAAGTTTGAGATAATAAATTAAATAAAAATTAAATTATTGATTGAATAATATTAAAGTGTCCAACTATTAAATAAATCTTATCTCACTTATCATAGTTTAATAATATTTTTAACAAATATTTTCCATCTTTAGTAACGTTAATAACAAAATGTTTTGATAGGATCAATAAAATCTTTGGATTTAATACATTTAATAAGAAATCTCGACATTCATGCATTAACTATCCTGACACGCTAATTTTTTTATTATTACTTTTTTATAGACGTAATATTATTGTAATAATTTGTAATAAATATTTAATGATTTTTAAGAAAATTACAGTTTTTTATTGTAAAAATTAATAACTTTTTTAATATTTAATAATTTTATCAAAATTAAATGTTTTTATTATCTTTTTTTTATTAATACATTGCAAAAATTAAGTAACAATTAACATATTTATTAATATATAATGATTTTTTTTTTAACATTGTTTATTTGTTTTATTGTAAAAAATTAAATATTTCTTAAGGATAATAAGTGTTTAGGATAATGAGAATAATGTGATTACGGGATTTTTGAAGTTTCAGGATTATGATTTGTTTTGGTTTGTGAGAGTCGGGTTTGTGTTATAACGGGATTCTGATTGTCGGGATATTGAACGGCTCCTATTAATATTTTATTTATATCCAAGTTCTCTCTGTCAAATTGTGATGCTAGGTTGAGAAAGTAATGGATAAATTATTGACTGTATGCACAAAATAATGGTAGTAAATTATAAATCATAATTTAGTTAATGATGATTGACTTAAGAACTAGATTAAAGTCAGCTTGGAAAGAAGAAACCCTCGTAGTGAGATAGGAAATTAAGTGCATTACCAACCTAATGCAGTGCACTTAAAGATATCACACTGAAACTTATTCCAATTAATTCTGAACCAAAAGAAGTTATTAACTATTAACGTTCTTCAATAATTAGGAACAACTGTTTTAATTGTGGAGTAATTACCTTATAAATACAGCTCAATTAGATAATTTTTTTTTTTGATATAGCACGTAAAATACATTTTCTCAGAATGATAAGCAATCAAAAATATTCATTTGGGTGAAATATTTTTTAGTTTATAAAAAGTTTCAAATCGTCTAAATCGATCCAAATACAATTATTTGTCAACATGTCGGCAAATATAGAAAACCATTAACTGAGCTGCAAACAAATAAAAATAAAAAATCCAAAAAAACTGAAAATTTACTAGTTGTTAAAATATTTGGGTGATAAATTTAATATTGCAAACAGCGCATACAATGCTGAATAAAGAAGTTAGGAAATCTAAATCCTGTGAAATATCCAGTCAATTAGATTAATTGAATCGGACCAGAGGTAAGCCAATTTTAATAGCCAAATCAAGAAATAATCAGTGTAAAATGTCTGTGCAAAACATTCAACTACAAAGTATAAGCACACATACAACAGGGCAAGTAGCTTTATTACAGTTAATACAGTGTGTTTGATTATTGGATATACGTTATGAGTTATGACAAAATTTCTGATCCAAAAAATCTAATTTTAATACGTGATATATATCATTTATTTTACGGAGTCACTGAACCTTTTTTATACAGGTAAATAGTTTTAAACCTCAGAACAAGTTTTATATTTTATATGTTTATTAATTAAAATAGCAAAATACGAGCAAAATAACATAATAAACTTTTACAAAACTGAGAAAATTTTGTCGCAAAGAATAATAAAGTATTTTATATAACGTAAAAAGTGGTAAAAGAATTGAAATACAATCCTTTAAGAATAAATTATTTTAAGATAGAAACATAAAAAAATGACAGAGTAAAAGAAAAAAAAATGATAAAAATTATTTTAAAGAACTATTTGATTAAGATCTAGAATCAAGATGATGACAAACATAATTCAAGATATTGATAAAAAAATGTAAGTAATAAGAGAAGAAATAATAACACTATAAGAATTTCCGAAAGTGAAACTTCTTCCGTCCCGTATCGGACGGATCATATGTTCTTATTTTAACAGTTTGTAACTTGAAAGGATTGAACGGTTTGGCTTAACACCTTATCCCAATCATCGCAAGAAAATCCGATTTGATCTGTTGCACAATTGGGATCTGAATGTAATCGAACGCAACAGCTTTCAAGGAGCCCTGCGTCCCACTCCAATTGAGAGCCACTATTAGCAGTAACGGCTTTGCATGATTGATTGGTTTCGCCATCAAAAACTTTTCCGCCCAAAATTAACGTCCAAGCAAAAGCTTGAACTGAAATAAGAGATAGAATAAATAAAATTTTAAAGATTATTGAAGCCATTTGTTTTACTGTAAAAGGTTTAAAAGCTGTGATGTTCTGTAATGAAATTTTTTTTGGCCTTTTTATAGCTTACAGAATTACAGAAAATAAGTATATAAACATTATATATCATCATCGTTTCATCATGAACAATAATTATTTTCTTTTTCTTTCATCGTTTCATCATGAAAGCAATAATTAATTTTTTTTTCCTTTCATCGTTTCATCATGAAAACAATAATTATTTTTTTTTTTCTTTCATCGTTTCATCACTGTTTCATCATGAAAACAATAATTATTTTCTTTTGACAACCTGTTTTATTATATTATTGCTCTTTTCTATTCTTTTATGGAATACAATACTACGTGAGGTTTAAATAAGATGATTGTGATATTTTTTGATTATTTCATTTGAATTCCCTAATTTAGTTAACCAAAATCGGCCATATATGGCTAGCTAATTTTTATGTCATGAATGCAAGCTTTTTTTTCGTTGGAACTCAAAAAGGGAATTACAATCAAATTCATTTTTAAAATTTCCTTTTTTAAATTCTGCGGGCACGTTTAATCATCCCCTTTTGATCCTTTTATATTCACAAAATGATTAAGATCCAAACCAAATTTGGGAAAAATTTTTAGGCACATTATAAATGTGCATTATTTATTTAATGGATATATGATAATATACTATAATTCAATAGAGTTTTTTTTGAACTGCGACCTCGTGAAAAAGATTGTTACGAACCAGTATTTTTTTTCCTATCGAAAATTAAGGGCCCTATAAAAAATTTTCACGGAAAAGACATATTTTGGGTATTCGAATTTTATCCCATAACTCAAAAGAAAATTTTGCAAATTTTTTTACCAAAATCGTAATCTATAAGACTTTATTCGTTTTCTTTTATTTTTAATCTTTCCCGTAAACTTTTGGCCATTTATGACAGTCTTGACTTTATCGTAAGTTTCATATTATGGCCTTTTCTTAATAATTATTTATTTGATTGTGAAATATTAGTTACTGCTTGATTTTGGATAATGTTTATAATAATTTCTAGGTCGTAATCTGGTTAGTACTTGCCCTTGACTTAAATATATTTTGTATTTTTCCTTGATTTTCAAATTCGTATTATACCTACATTTTTTATGTATTTGTATGCATTTTAAACATATCTTTACGTTGGAGTATTTATCTGATTCTTATTATTAATATTTTTGTAAAATTATTTGATAAAATTATTTTTATTGGAGTTTAAATTCAAAATTGTATTTGTCATAATTATCCTGAGTCAGTAAGTCAGTTATGCACCCCTTCAATTGTTAGATTTCATGTCGATTAGGAAAAATCATCATTGCGACAAAAATTGGATTGGTCTTAATAACTTTGGTCGAAATTTCACAGAAAAATTAATTGAAGCCTTTAATATATCATATTTATTTAATTTACAGTATATCATAAAAATTTGTATAATACATATTTTCAATAAATTTAATGCAATATTTTCTAATAAAAAACCAAAGTTCACCAAAAATAAATTTTATTAAATTTTCAAAGTAATGGAAAAACTTTTTTTCCAAATGGTTATTGTTGTGCCCCAAATCAACGCCCACCTTTATAATATCTTAAGAATTTTCTTGCATAGTAATCATCGATGATTATCGTCAATTTGGGGCATATTTAGATTTCGGATATAACAGTTAAAACTCCATAAGAGTTCCATAACAGATAAGCATATGATAATTAAAAAATCGTGAAATCACGTGACCGGATACAACTCCGGCTTTTGCTAGACCGGGCCTCATTTAGTAAATTTATCGCCGTTTCAACTTTTGGTAAGACAAGCTGCGATTTTTTTTTCTTTATATAAACACACTCGAAACTCATAAAAATTTCGCGATTCTTTTCGAATTTTATAAGGTAATTGTTATTTTGCAAGACAGATAAATTGTAATGTTTGCGATTTTTTTTATAGGCGACCTTTACATAAGATTTATATCATATAGAAGATTCTTTTATGACGAAACTTGCAAATATTTCGTTAATTTAAAGTTAATACTATAATTTATATAAATTTTTTACTTATTTTAATTACTTTAAATATTTTTGTAGATCTATTAGAGGTTGTTCCTAGTGTTATTATATACTGTGAGCTCTTTAAAATTATCGTACTTTGTGGTTGGTTGTTTTAATTGTCTTAGTGAAAATTTAGTTGTGTAAAAATAACACAAAGAAATTTATTCTTAAAAACATTAAAATACAAAGTTCTTGGTTTATACTTTTATTTTTCAAATGTTAAAAGAGTTTTTTATAATCACTTATTTCTACAAATTTTTCGGATAGTTTATGTTACACAGTTTGGCCAAAGTTTTGAGTTTCGAAATTTCACGTGTAAATTAAATTATTTGTATTTCTGAAAACGGCGAATAACATTTAAAAAATTTAAATACATTTTTTTTTTTAAAAAAAAAAAAACACATTTTTTTAAAAAATTAAATAACATGTTTCCCCTTTTCACAAAAATTCCCTTTATCACAAATAAATCCCTTATCCATAAAAAATTACTTTTTCCAGAAAACATTCCTTTCCTTGTCTTGAATTTCTTTATCTTTTACGTGAATATCTTTATTTTTTTCTTTAATATCTTTATCTTTCTCTTGAATTTCTTTATCTTTTCCTTGAATTTCTTTATCTTTTCCTTCAAGTCCTTAACCTTACTCTTCAATTTCTTAATCTTATTCTCGGATTTCTTTAGATTTTTCTTGGATTTCTTTAGATTTTGCTTGGAATTATTTATCTTTCTCTTGAATTTCTTTTCCTCTTTCTTTAATTCCTTTTCCTTTCCCTTGAATATCTTTTACTTTTTCTTTAATTCCTTTATCTTATTCTTGAATTACATTGTTTGTTTAGCGGATTACATTATTTTATTCCTCTAAAGTTTCATTTTAACAAAAATTCTCTTTTTCACTTGTGCATCTTTTTAAAAAATTCAAATACATTTTTAATAAATTCAATTCATTTTTCTAATACATATAAATTATCAAAATTATTTTTTTTTAAAAATTTTAACATTCCTTATCATTATTTTTTTTATTTTTTTTTTTTTTATTCTTTTTTATCTTGATATCGTTTCCTTAATTTGAAGTTTGAGGTCGTTCTAACTCGAAATATTGATTTCTCAAATTATAATTGGCCATTATCAATTGTGTACTTTGATAAATTACAATACATAATTATAATTAATAGAATTGTTTAATATCAAATCATTATCAAATTTATTACTATTACTTACGATAACTAAAGAGACAATCGTAGTAAAATTGTTAATTATGTTATTATTAAAATGTACCATCATGAAACTTAGTAAAAAAGAATTAGCATTTTATTTAAAACAAAGTTTGTGTAGGTATCACAACCCCGATATGGAAATTATAGAGCACCAATTTGACACGGGGTCAATGTGGACCCCTATAAATTTTAAAGATTTTTTCATGCAACAATAAATATCATGCAACAATATTACAATAATAATATAGGTCCCATTATATTTTCCTATCCCTATTATTAATTATTATTATACTATACATGGATATTTATTCTCTTTTAATTTTTGAGCTCGTATTTCACGTGCCTTTTTCAACTGGCGATTACGTCGCGAAATTGGAAGCATTACCGTTAAAAAATCCGAAAATTTAAAAGTTTGATAACTTTACATTTAATTAGCATTTTAGCATTTGAAGAATATAAAAATTCAAATAAACACTCAATAATTTGAAAGATAATGTAGCACTTTCATTTTTTTGAATAATACTAAGGAGAAAATTCTTTTTTAGAAAAAACAAACTGTCACATGAAAGAAACAATGATTATGGAATTTGGGGTGTAAATGATAGGAAAAATTTAATTTTATGGAAGTATAAAAACATGACAAATTTATTATAAGACGGAGTTAATCAATAGTTTAATCAGAAAAATCTTTAATAGTAGGTGTCCATATATAGTTTATAATAATTTCTAGGTCATAATGGTTAGTACTTACCCTTGACTTGTATATATTTTATATTTTTCCTTGATTTTCAAATTCGTATCTTATTGATACTTCATTTCTTGTAATAATTATGTAGTTGATAATGTTGAAATCTCGAATATCAAAATTTCAAACTACTTTTACTTTACGTGAGTTTCGGTTGATTTTTTTTTATTTGGCCAAATAAACAATTATTAGTAGGGATCCCGTGCAATTAATTTATTAGTTTGTTTTGTGTTCAAAGTTTTGAATATACTATTATACTTACATATTCTTTGCGTATTTGTATGCATTTTAAATATTCCCAAATTTTTTACGTTAGAGTATTTTATTTATCTGATTCTTATTATTAATGTTTTTGTAAAACTATTTGATAAATTATTTTTATGGAGTATATTCAATTTCATTCAGAATTGTCAGATAACATTTAAAAATTCAATAACATTTTTTAATAAATTTAAGGTTCACTAACATTAAAATTAAATCACATTTTTTTAACATTTTTTAAAAAATTAAATAATTTTTAAAAAATTCAATACATCTTTTTAAAAAAGTTAATATATTTTAATAAATTCAATATATTTATAATAGATTCGATATATTTTAATAGATTTCACTATATTTTTAAATTTCAATCTATTGTTAAATTTTCAATACTTTTAATAAATTTCAATCTACTTTTAATAAATTTCAATATATTTTTAAATTTTAATATATTTTTAAATTTCAATATATTTTAAATAAATTTAATATATTTTAAATTTTTCAATATACTTTTAATAATTTCAATTATTTTTTAAATTTCAATATATTTTAAATTTCAATATACTTTTAATAAATTTTAATATATTTTTAATAGATTCAATTCATTTTCTAATTTTTTTATTATTATAATTATTTTCATCGATATTATTAATTATCAAAAATTATTTATTTATTTATTTATTTTAATTTTAATTTAAATTTTCATTTTTATTTTATTTTATATTTTAATTTTTTTTTTTAATATTAATTTTTTTTTATTTTTATTTATTTATTCTTTTTTATCTTAATATCGTTTCCTTAATTTGAAGTTTCTAGTACTTCGAAGAACATGGTGATTCCTGTGAAGTTAGAGTTAATTTAAGTTTGAAGAATAACAGTGAATTTAACATCAAATTTTATATTGATTTTACAAAATAACGGAATTTTGTTACGAGAAACAAACTAAAATTCGAGTAATTTTGAATCTAATTAATAATGATAAACAATCAAAGCGATACACAAAAAGGAGGATCTCCCGAACAAATGGCTTATTTCAGGGTATTTTTAAACTACATACCCCTATTTTTTAGCTAACTAATAATCCAAATTTAATGAAAATTTATACCTTTAAGTTCGTCTTAATGAGAGAAATCCAATGTCAATAATTTTATTTTTCTAGCTTTAATATTTACTGAAATACATACAATACGGAGTGATTTTTCAACTTACATAGATAAGAGTCCTCAAAAAGGGCATAGAATTAATTAAATTTTTTTTATTTCGTTTATTTTAAAAGTTCATCTAAATATTGTAATAATTAGAAATTATCTTTCATCATTATTCAAATCATTTTTAACGTCTTTCTTTCAAAAATGTTCAAGTATTATTCTTTATGAATATCGTATTGGTTAACCAATAAATATTTATCTAAATATGATTTATTTTTTTATAAGTTTTTCTTTTGTATATTAATTTTCTTTTTATATGTTTTTATCAAATAATTTTTAATTTGTTTATTATAAAAGAATCTAAGAATCTAATGATATAAAACTTAGTAAGTTATAGTATTTAAATTTTATGATTTTTGAAATAAGATTTAGACAAATTGAAAAAAAAATGGTGCTAATGGATTGTTTAACGGAAAAATTCAATAAGTTTTAAGGAGATTGATGGTAGAAAATTTTAAAACTTGATGAAGGTTATGATATATTATTAGAATTACATAATTAATCCATTTGGATTATAATAATACAAAAAAGAATAAAGGATTTTTAAGAAAGTTAGAATTTCCTTGAATTTTTTTGATTTCTTTTACACATCTTACACTTTTTATATTTATTATAAAATGAATCATGATTTATAAAATTTACGCGATTATTACAAGAAATTTATTCTCCCAATATTAAATTAGAAATTACTTGAATAATAAAAATTTAGTTGACTTGATTAATAGCGGAATTTTACAATGGGTTAATTTGAAAATTAATATTGCAGATACCTAAATGTTATCATTCATTACTTTTACAGTACTTTACATTACCAATGATTTTAAGTATATTTTATTTTTCTGATATTACACATCACAATTTCTAAATCTAAAAATATTAGAATATGACCCAAGTTAATAATCAACGTGTTTTTACAGGATTTGCCTAAACTATCTTGAGCCTCAAGAACTTACTTAACTATTCCATCATCTAAAACATTCCTGGTTGTCGGTAAGCTGTAGAACATTAAAAAAGCATTAGTATTGGTCCCCTTTTATAGTGTATAATAAAAGATTAATTTCATAAAAGAAACGAACAATTAAGGCTAGTATACTGTTAAATGTCACGGAACATTTGTGGGAAAGTTGGTTGGCAATTGATTCTTTCTCGAACACTTTGTACACATAAAGATTGCACGTCTCTAAAATATGGAAAATCAAAATTTGCATTTAGTTACTTTGGTAAAAGTTACTTAAATAGTTGAAAAGGACATACAATGTTATTGGCCATGGTATTTAGGAAGGACTGCATTCAACTCTGATTTGTCGCATAGTATTGAGAGTTGTTTGCATAGTACTTTACGAGATTATAGCGAAATACTGCCCTGGCGTAGAATTTCAAACCACTATATGCTGAAAACCTCTATTGAGAATTATCTTAATTGCGTTGAGTTGAACTATGACATTTAAGACAGGAACATTTTGTATATTTACTAACTGTTGGATAATATTACCGATCGCTTGAGTAAGAACGCTTATGTTTTGGTTCAAAATATTATAATTCAGTTGTGGTAGTTGCGCTGGTTGCGCCTATATATTTAGGCACTTACGTGCGTTCCAGTCAATACAACGAAAAGAAAGTAACCATTTGATATAACCCTTGTAAGAGCCCTGAGAATTATCTTATCCGAACATTGAAGAGACATTAAAGAATCAGTTTTTTAAACCAGAAATGTTATTCTAAAACTTTACCGTTGTAACATAGTCTACAGTACAAGTTGAGAACAGAAAATAATAAATTGAATTGTGTTTTTATACGATATCATTGCAGAGTTTAAATTGTCTATCAGATGCGGATTTTTATAATGACTTCGAAAGAGAAAATCATTATCTCTATAAAATAATGTTGATAGACAATAGTTAAAATATAAAATTGGTTTTAAATTTCGAAAAATAGAAGATATTGCACTTTGGTTCAAAGGCCTCGAAATTTTTTTTAGGTATTGTCTTCGACTTCGTGTGAATCGCGTCAGATACCGTAATTAAAAATTAACTTACTGTAATAATTCTTCTTGATTTCTACACAAAGTTAAATCAAAATACTGTATAATCTTTACTTCAATTTATAATCGTTATCGATTGAATATTTCGCGATATAGGTTATACTGCAAAGGGATACTTCGATACATCGGCCCTCGATATAACGAAGTAGGCGTCCGGCCTTCATTATGAGAATGCTATAACGAATTATTCGGTATAACGGAAAATTTTGGTATAATGCAGTAAAATAGAGGAAAATCAAAACATTTGCATTTGTAGAATATCATGCTCATGAAGGCAAAGGAAATTTCGAAACATAAATCATCCATCTTTGATAAAATGAATTAAAAGTGGTAAAATTGTTTATTTGAGAAAAATTCCATAAAACCAGCATCAAACTGCCCTTTATATTAAAATTCATTTTGTAAAAATCTTTGTTATTTTAAAAAAAAAATCGTTTTAAAAGAAATTCGTTATAAAAGGGTCACTTACATCTGTGAATTTATAAACATTTACACTTATACTGCATTTTATTAATAAAATTCGGTGTAGCAATTTTTTTTTCATATGATTAAATGCGTACCACACTAAAGATGCGTTATATCGTGAAATTCGTTATATTAAAATTCGGCTGACTGTAGGCATCGATGAAAATGGACCAAGCACCCGTGAAAGGATATAATTTTCATACAATGCATCATAATTAACAATATATCCTGATATTTAGGCATATATTTGCTGCTTTAATCAGAGAAAATATTCAACATTTATATAATCAAGTTGGACACATGGGTAATTCCTGTGATTTTTTGAACTACAACAAAAATATGTTGGGTCACTTGGGTAATTACAGTATATAAATTACCCGCTCAATTTTGGCGTAGCCGCGTACATACTGAGATGCTTTTTAAATGATTATTTAATTACTATTTGAGGCTATACAACATATGTTTGTACAACAATCCGTATTTCGCTATTTGTTATAGTTACATCACGTGCTAATTACTGCGATTGCTACTGAAAGAACAAAAAAAATACAGATCAAAGAAAGGCACGATGATTACAAATGACATACCTTAATACCGATATTTCTTTTCCACAGGTAAATAATTCTGTTTTCGGCTAATATTTTTTTTTTTTGTTTTTTTAACCTTTCTATTTCTTTTTCCTTTTTTTGGTTTATTAGTCATCTATCCAACCTTCGAAGTCTAATTAATGAACATCAAGGACCATTTGAAATGGACAGCCTTCTTTGACAGAGGAGAATTTTTGTATGAATGAATTGTTTATACTGATTCTCAAGAAACGGAGGATTTGTTTGAGCTAAAAATTGGGCTTACCTTTACGAATTGGGCAGAATTTAAAATCTGGATTGATAATTTCGCAAAAAAAAAGGGATTCAATTATAAGGTTAGGACTAGTCGGATGGAATATATAATATTACTTACGAATGTTCAAGATCAGGCGTCCATAATCCAGCGACGAAATGCAACTTCATAGCGTACACAATGTCCTTGGAAACTCAATGTTACTTTCCTAAATAAAGTAACATTGTTAAAGATAAATTCGTTTACAGATGACCATAATCATACTCTTACCTCAAGTATTTCAGAAGTTAATTACGGAAATGTTGTCTGACATAGAAAAATATGTCATACAAGGACGAATGGATTCAGATCTATTTATTCATTACTTAAGCATGATTATCCTAATCATACTATCTATAAAAAGGATTCATATAATGCGGTATATCAATTTCGGGTAACCACACTTAGAACCTTCTTCAAGAAAGTTAAATCATTTATTGTGGATGCCACCATCACAATGAATAGTTCCATGATTTAATAATTTTAGATACACATCAAACACAAACACAAACAGATTCCGAATGATGCATTGTGTTGTTGCTGTGATAGATAATCAATATAAGACAAGGATCGCGACTTCTGCAATTATAGAAGACAAAAATTAGAACCTTTTGATCCATCCTTGATTAGTGCGATCAAGGAAATCTATCCCAATGCGAACCACTTGTTGTGTATCTTCCATATCGATTTAAATCTTCGTAAAAAAATTTAAGGGCAAATTCGGAACTCGTTTTGAGGAATTTGGCCCATATTTTATGCTTGCAGAAATTGGATGCAGCTACTTGTTCAATACCCTGAATCAACTAAATATATAACAGAAACTTTTAGTAAAAAATCATGGATACGTAATCAATTTACGGGTGATGTGCAAGCACACAAGGAATCGAATCCATTAGTAAGTAAATACATGATAAAAGTTGATAAGTCTACTTCTTTATGCAATTTGATGGTTAACATTAATGATTATGTTAAAGGGGAAGAACAATTGAAAAATTCGAAATTGATCGTAATGCTAATGTTATATTTAGTCGGGTAGATGACATTATTAAACAATGTTTAACACCTATTATATTAGAAAAGTAGCGATTAGAAATGAACCAATCGATATGCTATGATATTAACTATGTAATGGATTGGCAACAATTATTAGAAGTAAGTTGACGAATCAAATTTATTCTTTTATTTTTGGTTTAAAAATCAATATTAATAAACATTCTTTTGTAGACTGATGTTGATAAGGAGAAGGTTAATATTGGACAGTGAGAACAAGAAAAGATATTCGCCAAGTTCTTTTTAAATCATTGATTAAAGATGTAACTCAGTAAATGGTGTTGAAAGTATCGCATACTCGGGCTACTGGAACATCAGGCATCGGTCACTGTCAATAAACGATGATACACATTTACATGTCTTTTATTAATTAATAAAGTCTTAACCTCAAACAGCTACTCTTATTTCACCTCGCTGGAAAAAACTAATACAACAGATGTCGGCCGTTATATTACGTTCTAATCCCAAAGAAAATATATCTAATCCTAATAGTACTTTTAAGCAGAACTGTTTGGATTATCAAAAAAAAGTTATCGATTCAGCCATTAAAGCTGATATACTGTATGTTGAGAGCTATATGATATGATGTGCAGAAAAAAATTGATGAGAGCCAAAAGACAACTAATGATAATTTTATTGATGTTACCAGTGTCACCAATTCTAATATATCACTAAGCAATATTAAGGGATAGCACACATACCACAACAGTCAACAAAGAAAATGCTGACGATAATGGCAACATCAAAGGACATAAGTATGGAAAGATGGAAAGTGCAAACAGTACGGTCATTATGCTAAAACTTGTCAGACTTTGATGCTTTAGAATTTTCATTAAGTTTGTTGCTAGGTATCTTTAGGGTTTGTCTTTAGGTTTCTTTAGATTTCTTTATTTGTTAGGTTGGGCTAGTTTGTTTCGTTATTTCTTTAGGTATTGTAAGTTCGCTTGGGTTTTTTTCTTTATTCAATAGGTTTATTCGTTGTTTGGGTTCATTAGTCATTTTTATTTTAAAGGTTCTAATTAACCTTATAAAGTTTTGTTGGACTTCAACATTATAACCATGATCGAATTTGTTGTTTGGGTTTATTAGTCATTTTAATTTTAATTTTAATTTGAGGTTCTAATCAACCTTATAAAGTTTTGTTGGACTTGCGCTTCAAAATTATAACCATGGTCGAATTTGTTGTTTGGGTTTATTAGTCATTTTTATTTTAAAGGTTCTAATTAACCTTATAAAGTTTTGTTGGACTTCAACATTATAACCATGATCGAATTTGTTGTTTGAGTTTTTTAGTCATTTTGATTTTAATTTTAATTTTAGGTTCTAATCAACCTTATAAAGTTTTGTTGCGCTTCGTTCAACATTATAACCATGATCGAATTTGTTTGCGGGTTTTTTAGTCATTTTAATTTTAATTTTAATTTTAATTTTAATTTGAGGTTCTAATCAACCTTATAAAGTTTTGTTGCGCTTCGTTCAACATTATAACCATGATCGAATTTGTTGTTTGCGGGTTTTTTAGTCATTTTAATTTAATTTTAATATTAATTTGAGGTTCTAATCAACCTTATAAAGTTTTGTTGGACTTGCGCTTCAACATTATAACCATTATTGAATTTGTTGTTTGGGTTTTTTAGTCATTTTAATTTTAATTTTAATTTTAATTTAGGTTCTAATCAACCTTATAAAGTTTTGTTGCGCTTCGTTCAACATTATAACCATGATCGAATTTGTTGTTTGGGTTTTTTAGTCATTTTAATTTTAATTTTGACCTTATAAAGTTTTGTTGCGCTTCATTCAACATTATAACCATGATCGAATTTGTTGTTTGCGGGTTTTTTAGTCATTTTAATTTAATTTTAATTTTAATTTGAGGTTCTAATCAACCTTATAAAGTTTTGTTGGACTTGCGCTTCAACATTATAACCATGATCGATTATGTGTTTTATCATGTCTGATACAACAATCGATACACATAATATAAGAAAAATAATAATTATATATAATATCATAATAAGTATTTTTATTAAAGAATGAAAAAGTTCCATTGGAGTCATAAGAGTCATAAGGTATAGGAAAAAAAAATAGAAAAAAAAATTGAACATGTTGAACATGGTAAAATTCACGCTTTTATATATCGTCTATCTAAGTACAAAAATTTGTGTAATATTAATATATTTTCTAACACGTGATTTTTTTGGTCATTAGATTTTTCATGCTTGGTACAAAAATTTATGATGTAATCTTTTTACATCGAAATGCTATCAAATCTAACCCTTAAATTCAATACTTTTAATAATTAAATTCATGTACCAGAATCAAAAATATAATTTTTCAATACGTCGTAATTTTCATTATTTATCAACTCTATCCATGCCATCCACTTTATCATCCTAGTCGGCAGCTCTATTGGATTATCCAGGATAAACAGTGTACGTATGAAGCATCAAATGCTTCAGGGTTTCCATTTAAAATATCTGGCGTGTTCATCATATAGTGCTGAATAATCTCTCACTTTCATCACATGATTTTCAAGATTTGAGTCACTAAGGCCATTGTTAAGCAAATGAAATTGTTCTTCGTAGGACACTCGTTCGTTTTGCTGACTGCGAGTCAGTAAGTATAACATTTTCTAGCACCTAATAATATGTTTTGATGGACGTACATCTCGATGGAAGACTTTCATATCATTAATACGTCTTAGGTTAAGGAGCTGTAAAGCATGATACTTCCAGATGATTTGTTGAACTGTGTTCATGTATAATGTAACTCAGAATGTTTTGGACATTTCTCTCATTTAGAATGTTCACTTCATTATCTCATCATAACAGATGAAGTACCATTCATGTCAATCATATGCACTGTTGAAGATGTACCTGTATCTAAATACTTCTTTAGTTGATTTCTTATAAATTTTGAGTCGATGTATGAAAGTTGATGGTCGCAAACCAATCTTGAAGATGGTCACAGACTCTTATCGAAAGTTATTACATAAAAATAAAACCCAATAATGCAAAGAGTTCACGTAATTGTTGGTGTTGAATAAGGATAATAATATAATCTAATAAATGAACTCTTGTCCTCATCAGCCAAACCTTTCCTTTTTTTTACTTCAAGAAACGTTTGTACTAACGCGGGAACGTAGGCATATCTGATATCCTCCTCATTAAATACACTGAGTTTGACTTATATTCGTCGAGTATGTCTTATTGTGTGTATCTTTCGCAACAAGATTCTTATTCTTTTTCCATTTCGAGAGGCTTTTCACCAGTTTATTGAATCAAGTCCGAACTTCAATCCTCTGTGTTTGTTGGCAGGATTATGTTGCAGGTAGACACTGACCGATTTATGGTTAGAAAATTTACAAGATAAATACTGGTCTTACTGACGAAGTATTCTGATCGACTCTTTCAAACGAAAACATTCTGACAAGCTCTTGCGCGTTTATGGAACCTGAAGAAGAGATTAAGTGTCAAAACTTAACAACTGGATGTATAATCTTGAACAGGGATAAGTATAGTATTCCTCTCAAGTTAAATCAATACTTCAGAGGCTTTATTCATAACTATAGGTTTTTTTTAATAACTTCCAAAGTTTACATATAGAATTAATAGCATTCATAACGATATAAACTTACATTTAAAAATACTCAATTATACAATTTTTTCAATACATAAATATTTATCTCTATCCATTTATTCCTTAACTTTATTTATTCCTTCCTGTAAACGATCCTTTCCAATTATCCTTTTCCAATTACACGATCCTTTACCAATTATCCCTTCCTATTACACGAAATTTTATCTCTTATTCATTTATTTCTTCACTTTACTCATTCCCTTATTCCTTCCTGTAATCAATCCTTTTCCAATTATCCTTTTCCAATTACACGATCCTTTTCCAATTATCCCTTCCAATTACACAAAATATTTATCTCTTTATTCATTTATTCCTCATTCCTCATTCCTTCCTGTAATCGATCCTTTTCCAATTATCCCTTCCAATTACACGAAATATTTATCTCTTTATTCATATATTCTTCATTCCTTATTCCTTCCTGTAATCGATCCTTTTCCAATTATCCTTTTCCAATTATACGATCCTTTTCCAATTATCCCTTCCAATTACACGAAATATTTATCTCTTTATCCTTTTATTCCTTATTCCTTCCTGTAAGCGATCCTTTTCCAATTATCCTTTTCCAATTACACGATCCTTTTCCAATTATCCCTTTCAATTCACGATATATTTATCTCTTTATTCATTTATTCCTCATTCCTTATTCCTTCCTGTAATCGATCCTTTTCCAATTATCCTTTTCCAATTACACGATCCTTTTCCAATTATCCTTTTCTAATTACACGATCCTTATTCCTTTAACCCATATTTTCCTTTACTATTATTCGATTATTTCTTTCTATTTTCTTCACAAACTATCCTTTACTTACCATTTCTTCCTATTTATTTGCCTCATTTTTACCCCTATTTTTTTAAAAAAACTTTTTTTAAAAATCTAAAACTTCTTTCATAAAATTCCTTTTACATTTTCTTTACATATTATCCTTTACATATCCTGTTTATTTACCCATTTTTACCCTTATTTTTTTAAAAAAAAACTTAAAAACTTCTTTACATAAAATCCTCCATTTCTTCCTACTTATTCATTTCTTTTTTTCACATAATATTTCTTTCATCAATATTCTTTAAATAATTTTTATTTTTATTCTTTATTTTATTTTTTTACGCATTTAAAAAATTTTCCCTAATTTGAAGTTCCAAACAATTGAAAACCGAAAAATGGATATGGCGGGTATATAAAGTATAATTATCAAGTGCATATTTTGATGATGCATCAAGCCACATAATAATAAAAACCATTATAAGTAAAATCGGCAAAATGTTTTCCATTATTAAAAAAATAAAAAAAAAAGTTGAAACTTTGTAAAAAAAAAATTGATAAAACTTATCCTTAATATACTGTAGTTCTACGCGCAGTATTTACGTATTCTTATATTAACCCCGACATGGAATAGAGCACCAATCAGATCCTTTTAAACGAATAGAGTAATTTATTCATTAGATGGACGATCATCAAAATGAATAATTTGATTAAACAAATGGAAATTATAGAGCACCAATCAGATTCTTTTATATCCAGATGAAAAGTAATTTAAACGAATAGGGTAATTTAATTTTTAAAGAATATTAGAATGAAAACAGATTAAACAAATGGTCGATCATCAGAATGGATAAAATTATTTATTATTCGAGTTAGGCAAGAGTGAATGGTATGAAGCAAAAAATGCTTTATTCGAGAAGCGAATTCTTAAAACAAAGGCTTTGAACTAGATGAACGAGATGATATGATCAAAATATTAAGAGTTGTTAGATAATAATTATAACATCACTATGAATGAATTTGAGCTATTGCTTGAAACAAGAAACAAAAGTACAAAGGACTGTTATCGAAAGTTCTTAATATCCTTGATAAGAAATAAGCTTGGTGGGATTTTCGGTTTCTTTTTTGGGTAGAACACATATACAAGGGAAAATGACGTAATAAAGATTGTCTTGACCATTATAGTGTTCACAAGCTATGTTTCACCGAAGTAAAGATTTTTTCATTTTGACAAAACAGTATATTATCTGATAGATAAAATGTGGAATCATATTTTAGACTATGAAATATATTGTTGTGCGTTTAATATTTATTCAGTTTCATAATCAGTATATAATAAAAATCTAACATTTATTTATTTTAAAAAGGAAATAAAGAAATAAATGTTCTTGTAAATTTAAGATAAAAAAAAGATTTAAAAGAAATAAATGTTCTTGTAAATTTAAGATAAAAAAAAGATTTAAAAGAAATAAATGTTCTTGTAAATTTAAGATAAAAAAGGTACCCAATTTGAATAGGAAAACAGTAAAAATAACGAAAAATCTAAAAAAGGGTATATAAATATAACTCAATGCTTTTGACAAATCTTGTCTATATCTATTTGGCACGAATGTACAAGCTTTGTTTCTTTACTTTCTTCGCTTCCTTTAGGACAAGAAACAGTAGATCCATCGATGTTTTCAGAATCAATGCTATCAAGTTCTGAATTTACTTGGTGAATATCTGGTCGTTTATCTGGTTCGTGTTCCCAGCATTCTATTCAATTAGTTTACAACAAGAGAAGAAAATTTATATTAGCTCTATCTTATTTAAAAATATTTATTATAGATGGTAAATTATAAATTATTTGTTAAATTTATTACTAAATACTTATATTGTAAGGAATCGTTGCTCAACAATTATTTCATACTTACTTTGATATAGTTCAACAAATATAGCATTCGTGTTTTTAACAGGTTCTTCTCTTAAACGATTAAGAATCGTTATGATAATAGAAAAATGTTCATCTTCTTTTTTATTTTCAAAATCGAAAGGTGATTTTCGACTTGTTAACTCCCAGAACAATACCCCCAAGCTGTATATATCACATTTTTCGGTTGTGCGGTATGAATGAGTCTCAAAAAATTTAGGGTCTATATAAGGTATTACGCCATATGTTCCAGCGTTATTATCTGATCCTTTTAGACATGAATGGCCAAAATCCGCTACTTTTATCGTATTCTCATGTAATAGGATATTATTGGGATGCTAAAAATAATTGCACAATATAGTGAATTATTTTAATTAAATGAATTATAAAATAACATTATTGTACTTACAAGATCCCCGTGTACGATTTCCCTATCATCATGTAACCATAAAATCGCACTTGCAATCTCTTTAGCAAACTTTAATTGGTCCTTCCATTTAAAAGTTATAGTATCATTTCTTAAATAATCTCTAAGTGTTCCACCGTCCGCGTATTCAAGAACAAGCGAATATTTTTTTTCATCTAAGAATATTAAAAAATGTCAATATATAAAAAATTATCGTAGAATAATTCATAATTATTAATTTACCGTCTGATTTCGTAATTCCGTGAAAATGAATTATATTCTTATGTGAATTAGCCATATACATTAAATAAACCTAGAAAGAAAAGGAACTCTTTTAATATTTTATTTTTAAATAACGAAAAGTGTTATAAGTAACACACTTCTTTATTATTAACAGATTTTTTAATTGCATATATCGTTGATGTATTCTTCCATTTTGCAGCATAAACCGAAGCAGATTTTCTAGAGTCGATAGTCGCCGGAAGGATCTTAAGATCTTGAGGACCATAATAGTGGATTTTCCTGTCATCCAATAATATCTCATCGAAATGTAACTAAGGTATTATAAATTGGCGTGACGTAGTGATACGCGTGATGCATATAAAATTAGCGTATTTTGTGTGATGCACGTGATGCATAAATTGGTCGTTTGAATTTTTTAGGATTTTTTTTATAAAAAGATATTATTCCCCTTTTTATATCAAAAAATTGTGCGCAGTAAAAAAAAAACCATTTTTATGGCGCAGTATCCAATGTCCGCAAAATTGTATTGATGGATGAAAAACTAATAATTTCTTAACGCTTTTTTATATGGAATCCAGAGTTAAAAGTGAAATAAATTATAGTTCCCAGCGCAACGTTAGGGAATTAGTTATTCAAAGAGGTCGTTTTGGAATTTCAAACAAATAACCAAAAGTTTTTGATTGAAGTCTTTAACTTAATAGATCATAATGAAAGAAGCGAGCAAAAGGTAAAAAATATCAGCAGTTCGTTTCTATTTATACAATTTTTTTATTTATGTATATGTATGTCTTCATGTAACCAATGTAACGCAAGGAGGAAAATGTACAACTGCAAAAGTAATACGATTATGCAGCCTGGCTGATATCTCGCAAATGTATCGTTCTTATACGTGTACGACATACTATCTTATACGACCTATATTGTGTGACATATACGTCGTATAAGAACATAGCACCTGATCGTATAAGAACGATACATTTGCTGATATCTCACTTAATGTTACAATTGTTACACGTGTTACTGACTTACTGTAATATGGTAATTTGCTTTCATGATGTACTATTAAAGGAGTAAATTTTTTCCGGTTTCGATTCCTGATTAATTTTTTGATCAAATGTCAATCAGTTATACGAAGTTTCGAACACAATTTAATACTAAGCTGACTGAGCTGTGATATTCCATTGTGAAATAACATTTAAACTTTTTAATATACATAATAGATTTTTTTGATAAACTTTTTATCCATCTTTAAAAAAAGAAAAAAATGGAAAAAGAAACATAATCTGTAATTTAAACGTGCAGTCAAGCTTAAGTCTCTCATTATTATAATTATCATATTATTATTTAATTCAATTAAATAGTCTATATTAATGCGTAAATATTTTTTTGATTTCAAAATAATTACTTTTAGGGTTAACAAATAAATAATACAAGTAATAACAATACTACAGTAGTTTTATCGTAGATTAAAACTTGAATTCTGAAAATACTATAAATAATACAACAATTAAATAATATAATTGAAAATATAAAAAAGAATAATAATAATACAATTAAAGAATATAGACGAATTTGTGGACTAAAAATGTCATAAAATTGGTTTTAAATTTCGAAAATAGAAATTTTTTTTTTTTTCTAAAAAAAAAAATATAGTTTCTTTTTTTTTTTAGGTATTGTCTTCGACTTCGCGTCAGATAGCGTAATTAAAAATTAACTTACTGCAATAATTCTTATTGATTTCAATACAAAGATAAATCATAATCTTTGCTTCGATATTATAGTTGTTATCTATTGAATATTTCGCAATATAGGTTATACTGCAAAGCGATACAATGACGATGACCGTAAAACAGACATCCATTATTTAAGAAATAAAATATTTGGAATTTTACGAGGAAAAACACTTGATATTTATAGATTTTTTTAATGCTGAAGATGGCTAAAATCGTATTATTATTTAGTCAACGTCTGTTGAATTGTGTATTATGACGAATTATTATGTTAACCATGTATTATTATTTAATTTTCGTCTGTCTAATTGTGTATTATAACATTAATACACATACAGTAACTTAACGATATATTAAATAATATCACATAATTGATATTATTAACGTAAAATATCAATAATATAGATCTTGTGGCTGCATAAATGTAAATACAGTAATATATAGTACAGTGCTATATAACAATAAAATAATACAATACATTATTTACATGATATAATGACTACACAACTTTTGCCAATTTGGTAAATTGAACATATGAATTAACTATATTTATTATGTAAGGTATATTTATTCATTTACGATAAATACGATATCTCCTGGAACTGTAATATTTTAATTAATGTTAATGATGTGTATTGTATATCACGAGAACCTTCATTGAATGACTCATCAAGCATCCGGGAAAGGAAATAATTTTCATACAATGAATTAACACATTTAGTCGAAAATGTATATTAATACATACTAATAATGCAAACCCGAACAATGGTCTACAATGTATATATAATGATCTCATTATTGCAATCAATTACCCCGCTAGTTCAAACGAATTCAACTAAATAATATTTTTATTATTGTTTTTTATTCTATAAATATGCCCTAAATATGACACTAAAATATACTTCCTCTTTTTTTTTTTATTTTCCTTAATAATGGAGATTTTTAAAATTTTAATTATTTTTGCTTTATTAACAAAATATGCCTTAGATCAAGGTTATAACGTAGAATGGAAACATGATTTATTTGGCCATTTCAAATTTCATAAAATCGATCAAGGGGAGAATTATCAAAATTTATATAAAAATTGAACTTTCGGTAAAGTATCAATCTTGAAGTTATTATGATCATTTTTTTTTTTAAATATCTTTTTTTTTTTTATTATTATTATTTATTTTTAGATATCATTTTTTTTTATTATTTTTAATCATCTTCATTAATTAATTGAAATAAAAATAAGTAATCTTATATGTAAATATTTCTAGTTAATATAAATATTATTCTTTTTTATTTATTTATTTAACGAGTCATCTAAATTTTTTTGTAATAAATTAGAAAATGGTCTTTTAATCAATATGCAAATCACGTCTCTTCTTCAAGAAGAAATATAATATTTTATCATATTATCATATTAGTTCAGATTTATCGGATTTCTACAGATCCATACGTAATTTACAAAAAAAGTAAAGAGTAATTCAAATTACCTTTTATAGTATTGTGCGGTATCTTAATCAGCCATTTACGGTAAAATATATAAATAGGCCAAAAAAATAATTTAATAAACAATAAACATTCTTCCCGTTTTTATCTTTCGTTTGTTATTATGCGTTTAATTAAATTTATTTTATTATGTTTAATAATGTTATATACCTTCAATATAGGCTATCAATTTGCTCTTTTACATAATGAACCAATTGAAAATAAACTAATTACCTTATTCATCAATAGTAAATGTTTCGCAAATGTGAATCACAGTCTATTCGGTCATTTAAAACTTCATAAAATTAATTACAAACCATATATCATAGAATGGAGTCACCCTTTATTCGGTCATTTGAAAATCGATAAAGATTATTTATTTATCGTAGAATATTTATTTGACCTTACCGATTTTTGTAAAAGTGATCGGGAAAAGATTTTATACATTAATTTGGTAAAAAGTTATTCAATCCTTGATATTCTTATGTTCAAATTATTCTTTTTATCATTAATTTCTTTCTTTTTTTTTTTTTTTTAGATGAATTCATTTTCAAGTTTATTTGTTTTTATCGCCGTTTACATTCAAATGATTTGTATGGAACAATTCTAGTATATAATGGGTTATCTAATATTTGTAAATAAATTATCTTTTAAAATCTTTTATCAATATTCAAATCATTTTTGCTTTTCTTCCTATAACATTAGGTAAAAAATACGTTTTAAAAAGTCATTAATTTAAAATTAATGTACAAAGTGATAAAATGATCAATTTCTTCCATTTTCAGAATTGTTATCTTTAAGATTAACCAAATGTTTTGTTATAATGTTTTTAAAAAATTCTTTTTTATATTTTCATTCTCCTCTATGGGAAAAGTTTGCTATTCTTTTACATAAAACAATTTGAATAACTACAAGAATATCGTTTGGAGAGACGAAGAAATCCTCAATCAAGAGGATGAGTACTCGATATTATTACCAGAGGTCGCTACTTAGTCTTCTGTTTTTCTTTAGGATCCATTTTTCATTGTACTATATACTGAAGGATCCACTTAAGATTGTTATAAAAGAAGATTATTCTTGGATTGATAATCCCTGTATTATTTCAAATACCATATATAATTATAGAACATTTTATTTGATTTCATTTAAGAAAGAACTAAAAAAATCTGATGTTTTTTTTTTTCATTAATATGATTCTCTAATAGTAATCAGATATCTATGTTGCAAATTTTGTACTTTTTAATGTAAAATTATAACTAAACCTATTAAATTAATGACATTTTTAAGATAGTTCATTGATGAAATTTTATAATTCTGAGTACGTTTCAGCGTTTATTGTTATTATTAATGATAATCAATTGATTGACATTTTGTTCTCATGGAAAAATAATCAAGTATCATTATTTCTAGTTAATACTTTGTTTTTGTATGTAGTGATGTATAGATTTTCACGTTAAAACCTTCAAATTTTTGAATCATATAAAATTCATTTATAACAAAATGTATTACAAAATTGTACTTATAATTTATTAAACAAATGAAAAACCATTACAATCATCAGGTGTTGATGAATACAAAAAAGTTAATTGTCCCCAACATGATAAATGATCAAGATCTAGATATTCATTTTCAACTATTATGCTTTTAAGAGAATTTTTGTTCACTGATTTCCAACTTGAACACAGAAAATTTCTATATAACCAGAATGTCACCAAGAGATTTGAAACTATGATATCTAAGGTTGATGGGCGCCTCTATTCAATTGAAAGGTGAAATTTAAAAATTGCATTACATAATTCTAAACTAGGGTCACATCAATCTGAGATGAACTCTTTCATTTCGTATATCTTCCATTTTCATTTCGTATAGTTTCCTTTTTGGTATACAATGCTAATTCTTGTCCTCGTCCATCATCTCTCTGCTACTGTTGCGCCAATTTCCTATGGGGAAGCTCTGCATAGACTACCTTGCAGTTACCTCTGATATTAAATAAAAATATATACTGTATCTATAATGTATTAATGTGAAGTTAAAATAAACTATGATGTATAAGCTATATTCTGGAGTGCAAGATCACTCCAACGTCCGTTTCTCCTGTTGAGCTAACTCTCACCATATCCAAACTTTCCATATACTGCATCAATAGAGAACTTTTTATATATGACCATGATTTCATCACTCATAAACATATCAAATACTTTCAAATCCTATGAATGAAACAGAATAATAAGTTAAATCATTATACAATTTATTGTAGAAAAAAGCCGTCAAATTACTCACGATATCTAATATCATTTTTCACAAGCTTAATAAATTTGTGAATTTGGTCGTCTTATAAAACTTTCATCAAGAATATTGTTCTTGTCTAAGGTTAATTTCATTATCATTTTCATTTTTTTCTGACCTTCTTCGTTTTCTCAACCATTCAAGAACTTTTGTCATTTTATACAGGTTTTCAAGCTTCGTTTTTTGGTGGATGATCTTGTTCCTCGTCCACCACCTTCCTTTTTAGCCAATTTACAGGAAAGCTCTCTTTCAAACTTCTCCCTAACCGCATAGACTTTCCCGTAGTTGCCCTCTAAATGTTAAATAAAAATATTAATATATAATGTACTGATATGAAGTTAAAATAAAACATTTACCAAGATAGGCCGCAACGACGTGAGATTCCGTGGGCCATTTTATGTTAGTCGTTCTCCCCTATAATCCTTCAGTAATTTTACGGGTTTTGATATAAAGAAAAATTAGCATACATAAGATGTCGGCGTTTCTAAAGTCTTGACTTAAAATTTTATTTTTTAATTAATTTGATCTTAAAAAAAATACTCATTATATTATAATTAATGGGAAAGGAAAAAAATGAATGAATAAAGTGAAGAAATAATAAATGGACCAAGAGAAAGATTTTTATTTAAAAAATTGGTATTGGTAAAAAAAATATTTTATTTTTGATTGAAAATTGTTTTCGATTTTTTTTTTGGCGATAAATACGGTCATGGGGTTCACGTGATTTTTTTTAAAAAAATGACTAGAAAACATTTAGATAAATGAATAGGATACTTATGATAAGCTCAAAAAATCAAGGAAAATGAAAATTATAAATAATTATTATTCATCAAATAAAATAAAATGATTATTAAATGGACAGAGTAGTGGTGGTATCTTAAAAATTATAATATCAACATAAAAAAATTAATAAAATCTTTTTAATGAAAAAATAGAAAAAATTTCGATAAAAATGAATACTTATTGTTTCATTAAGAATACCTTCGACTTTACTATTTGATTGTTTAAATTTTTGATTTTTCTTACCCAGGAATGACATGAACTGAAGAACACAGATTCATAGTGAAAGCCGGTCTATAATTACAAGACCAACGTGTAGAAATATTGTGTTTTTTGTTAATTCTTCACTTTTGTATTAATTATAAAATTTCCATAAATAAATATTTCTTTCACCTTTAGAGGGTCTACATCTCAACATTAAATGTTATCTAAAGTCACAAAAGTTTTGACTTATTAATAATGTGTATAGAAGTTTGAAGACGATAGTCAATCAAAGTAACATTTTTAACGATTGATTAAATCCAAAAGATTTAATTAACATAATTAAAATTAGTTCGTACATAAATAGAGTTAAGTATGACAAAATCAATATTTTGATGATTCTTTAAAAATGTATTTATTTATTAATATAAAAAATATTTAAATTAATTTATTATAAATTAAAATTAAATGAAAAAAATCCTATTTCTTTGACAATTTTCTTGACTTCTTTTATCAATCATTTTCATCTATTTACATAAATAAATACAATAAAAAGTTAATTATGAATTTAATTAAAAAATTTTAAATACAATATAAATGTACTAAATACCTTCAGAATCAATTTTTA
>QZLH01000064.1:232843-243406 GCA_003833135.1 Oehlia diaphana | reverse complement strand
ACCAATCAGATAACTGATTGGTGACCGATTGGTGACTGATTGGTATTTTCGCTAAATACTGATACCAATCAGGCAGTTTGCTAACTTTTGATCCAGTGATCAGAAAAAGATGAAATATAGTTCATTGGAATCGTCTCAATAAGACGAATCTAATGGTAGTAAAATTGTATTTCTAGGATTAATACTTGGTGAAATATTAAGTAAAATATAAAATAAAAATGTACTATTTATATTTTATTTAATATTTTATTAACTATTAATCCTAGAAATACAATTTTACTACCATTAGATTCGTCTTGTTAAGACGATTCCAATGAACTATATTTCATCCTTTTCTGATCACTAGATCAAAGTTAGCAAACTGCTTGATTGGTGTCAGTATTTGGCGAAAATGCCAATCAGTCACCAATCAGCTACCTGATTGGTGCCCGATTGGTAACTGATTAATGCCTGATTTTTCACATTTCGACCTGTGTAAAAAAATATATTTAATAAACTTTATAGTGTATTACATTGCTTATCTAATAATGATCAGTTTAACATTATCTCACTCTTTAGAAAATATGACACTTTTTAGCCTTATCTACTGAATTTTTTTCTTCAGTTCAGCCTTCATATATTTGATAGAAGACTTTTAAAATGAAATTATCTCTGAAGATGATAAACCTCCAGTCTGAGGTATTTTAAGAACTTTTAATAGTATATATAGACTATTAAATTAAAGAAGCATAATCAACTAAAGTTATTAAAGAATTAAAGTTATGCAATTATAGCTTACTATTAGTAGTTATAATTTTTTTTATAAAATTATGATAATATGCACTAAGTATTATAATGTAACATTTTTTTATTAATTAAATAAAATTAAAAATTTAGCCAATAAAAAAAATTTTTTTATAAATCACATGATTATAATATTGAGCACCAGTAGTATAATTTAATAAGATTATTAAATAATAAATATTTTATATAAAATTTTATAATTTATTATCTATATCACACTCTTCCTTTTTTATTTTTTATATGTATTTTGAAAACTTAAAATTTTTTCAGTTATAAAAAATCTATTTTTACATTCTAATTAAATGTTATATTTTAATTTTACTTAGCATTATATAATTTTATTCAAAATATTTAAAGTTCAATTTATTGCAAGTACAATAAAAAATAAATTTTTTTTTATATATTATATAATAATATATTATTTATTTAAAGTTTAAAATTTAAATGCATTTGCATTCAAATATATTTTTTATTATATAATTTATTTTAAAATTTAATTAATCAATTTATTATGTAATATTTCTTTTTAAAAATATTATTTTTTCTTTTTTAAAAGTAAAAACTTTAAAATTACAAATAAAAAAAACAAAATTTCTTATCTTTTATTATTTTTACATCACTTTTTTTTATTTGAAAATATTATTAATACTTTTTTTTAAAAAAATATCTTGAACTTTAATATAGACTTTAATAAGTGTTTTGACTTATTATTTTCATATTTTTTTTTTTATTTGAAAATATTATTAATATTCTTTTTTAGAAATATTTTGAAATTTGATATAAATTTTAAAATTATAAATAAAAAATTGAATTCTTAATTTTTATTATTTTGGTATTTTTTTTTATTTGAAATACTTTTTAGAAAAGCTATTTTCAAGTTAAAAAAAAAAAACAAATAAAATAAAATAACCAAAAAGTCATATGTACTTATTTGGTAAATAAATAATTAGCCAATTAAATTTTAAAAATAAATTACATATTAAAAAATGTATTTGAATGCAGATACATTAAAATTTCAAGCCCATTTATTTATTATTTAAATTAAATTTAAAAAAAATTTCTAACTAATTTATTGAATTTTATTTTGTATAATACAGATTAAAATTATCTTGTATAGATAAAGTTCTAAAAATATTTTTTAATTTAGTATGATAGTTTTAAATAAAAATTTTTATTATTTAATTTTAATATATTATTTTTTTATAATTAATTAGTTTATCTTTAATAATTTTATTAAATAAAAAATAAGTGTATATTTTACTATTTTTACTATAATCCCAAGAGGGATGCATTTAGAGAGATATCATCATGATATAAGTTTGACTTATGTATTTTCTTTTACAAATATAATTAGTTATATAAGCTTAAGTTATTAATAAATTTTATTAAATAAATATAATATTAAGAATAATAGATTATAAAAATGTTTTTAATATAATAATTTTATATATTGTTTTTAAAATATAATAAAATATTACTAAATAATAATAATAAGTTATAGAAATAATCTTTTAAAGATTATTAATTTTTTTTCCTATAGCTCAATTTTGCAGAGGACCAAGATTAACAAATCACGTGGAAGAAAAAATTTAATACGGTATGCAATCACACGTTTTCTGTAAAGTGTCAACGTATTTTAAATAATCACTCACATTATTTTGTTCCCACGTAAAAAAAAAAAGTATTATTTTATTGCCAAATTTAGAATATTCGATATTCGTATAGGAAAATTAAATAATTTTTTTTTTTGGCGCCAAATTCCACAAATTGACATGACTCAGTAATTTCTCTCAGTTATAATGGTGGGAAGGCAATCTTTTGGATATATAAAATGTTTAGGTTCATAATATGATTGCTGTAATATAGTTAAATACGGTAATGCCAAACAATTATGATTTTTGATTTATAATTTTAAAGTGGAACTGCGCTTGTACGAACGTTAAATTTGTCAAGCTATGATTGGTACTTGGACCAATCGTTACTTTATAATATAATGTTTTATTTTTGCGCCCGTTTTTATATTTTTATTTAGCATATACATCTCTGTACGGAAAAAATAATTTATTATCAATATTCTTGTGTAAATAATCACATAAGTTATGAATCAGAGTTGGTACTGAGTTGCACTTTATGTTCTGAGTTGGGATTACCCAGGTAGTAAATACTTTATTTTGATCCTTGACCAGATTCCTAAGTTTAGTACAAATAATAAATCAATTAACATCTAGTTATCTTTTCACCTCAACAGAATTTTTATTATTATTTACAATGAGTTAACAAATTCTTTCGCTCAAATTTTATTGCGAAAAGAAATTGCTTGTTCTAATTTTATATTAATAAATGTTGTGCAATAGTGATACTAAATAAAGTTTTTAAATATTTGAGTCATAATTACTCAAGATCACTATGACTCATCATGAATAATCGAGATCTTCGATAAAATCCCCAGCAAATCTGATTTTTAAAAAAATGCGCATTTTTTTTTGCCAAGTATTTTTATTGCCAGGAAAATCATGTCGGACAATAATGGGACTTATTCTTTTAAAAAGGAAATTCCTTCGGTCCGATCTTATTTAAGCAAATTACAAGACGTACTAATTACAGTAAGTTGGAATTAAAAATGAAATTACATAAAGGGTATTTTGTATTCACATTTAAAGTTTGCCATATGATATTTAATTAATACTAATAAATATATTTATGCAATAATATTTTTTTTATCGAGGAAATTCTTTCTCATTTCAATTTTTTTTTCTTGTGTCCAGTTTTTTTTTCAAAAAAAAAGAAAAAATTTTTTCACGTTTTATTCCCGATATGGCCGCAAAACGAAATGTACCTAACAAACAAGATATTTTAAATCATTATGACGAACATTTAAATGAAATAAACGAAACCGTTGACAAGTTACTTAATGCGATTAAAATTGGCGAAATCCGAAAAAAATAACGGTCATGCCAAAAGACTACCTAATTCAAGCATATTATGTTCGAATCAACTCATGAATTTTGGCATCAGAAAGATTGCTGAAAATATTTGCGAAAAATATGATTATGATAAACAACGAATAATGGTTATATCAAGACAATTCACGGGAAGAATCTGGAAAGAAATAATTTCCGATGAAACAAAAAAATTTTTCGAACATTTAGCTAAAGATGTCAATAATCTTCATAAAATAAAGTATCCGGCTTATAAATTAATAAAGTCTGCACGCAAAAAAAAGTTTACTTTTCAGCCAAAATACTTATATTTTTTTATGCGTAAATGTTTCATCTGTTGATCAAACTTTATTTTTCTTTCTAAAAAATCGTTATTATTTTTTGTTATTTAAAATTAAAACTTTACATTTTTAGATTGCATTAAATACTAAATAATTTAGCCAAAATTATATTTTAACTAATTAACCATCTTCAGTTCTAATCTTAATAATTTAGCCAAAATTATATTTTAACTAATTAACCATCTTCAGTTCTAATCTTTATATTAAAAAATGCATTATAATACTTTTATATAAAATATAGTTGGTAAATATTTTTTATATAAATTTTTAATAATTATTGAAAATATAATTTATAATATATTTTTTAGTATATACAATAGTCAATTTTTTTTAAATATATTTTATTATACAATATTGTTAAAATTCAATATAATTTAAAATTAATAATTTTAAATTTAAATAGTATAGAAAAAGTTAACTGTTTTACATTTTATAATAACTAATATTTAAATTTTTTTCTTTTTTAATTTTAGATTTTTTTTAAAATTTTTTTTTTTATTTTAAAAATTTTTTTTATTTAAAAAGTTGCAATTATATAATATTATATTTAAACTAACTATATAGGGATTAGTAGAAAAAGTTTTTGATGCTGCTTGTTCTGCTATCAATTCTGCTATCACATTAATGGAATAATTTTTATAAATAATTTTTTAAATTATGTAATTTTTTTTTTATTCATTAATTATATTGTATAAATAGGATTTTAAAAAAAAATCTACACAAATTCTTTAATTTTTATAATATAATATAAATAAATAGTAATTAATTAAATTTTATATAATACCTTAGGGCATTTTTACTAAGATGGTACATTTTATATCTAAGTAATCAACAAGATTACCTGACAGTATATATGTAAGGTTTTATTAAAAAATAATAAGTAGTTTATAAATTAATTATATTAAAATAAAATAAAGTTTTTTATATAGTGTATAATTTCTTTTGTTTACTAAAAAAAAATAAATAATAAAACTATATATAAATATTAGTACTAATATAATTGTAAAAGATACTATAAAAAAAATAATTAAGAAAAATAAATAATAAACCTATAAGTACTAATATAATTGTAAAAGAACTATAAAAAAAATAAATAATTAATTATTTGTATAATTAAAATTTTTTTTAAATTTCTATTTAAATTTCTATTTAAATTTTTTTTTTAATTGAAATATTTTTAATTTTTTAATTCTTTTGTATTTTTTGTATTAAGATAATATTTTTTATTTTTTATTTATTTTTAACTTATTTAATTTTATATATCTTTATTTTAGTTTTATCTTTAATTTTATTTATTTTTAATTAATTGGAATTATATTATAAATTTATATTAAATTTATATTTTATAAATTTATATATTACTTTTAAATAAAAATTATTATAAATTTTTATAATAATTACAAAATAATGATATTATAATAAATAAAGAGAAATAATTTAAATTATTAGTATAAATTATATAAATAGATTTCTTTTATCAGAATATCAATTAGATTTAATAATACTAAATATTATATTAGAAAATTTAAAATGTATGCAAAATTCTTATTACAAAAAAATAAATCTAAAAATATTAATTCTAAAAACAAAAAAAAAAATCTATTTAAAAAATATAGAAATAAGGAAATAAGCAATATATTAATAATAAATTAATTTATGTAAATTTATTTAATATAATATAAATATACAAGTATAATTATTATAATAATAGTATATATAAAAATATAAAATAATAATTATTAATATATGTCTTTATAAAACTTATTAGATATATTGTATTAATACTTAGCATATCATATTTTTTAAATTTATTGAAGTAAAGCTTATAATGATCATTTTGGTCCTTAATATTTAATAATAAAATGATGTGTATATTATATTATTTATTTAGTATGCTTTATATAATAACATATAATTAATTATAATTAATTAAATTGATAAGTAAAAAATTTTTATTCTTGCAAAAAAAAAAAAAAAATTAAAAATAGATAAACAATATAAAATAGTTTATATATTTTTTAAAGTATAATGATTTTTACTTTTGTATTAAAATGTTAATACATAAAATTATATAGAAAACCAAAATATATTTTTTTGAAGATTTAGTAGAAATAAACAAAAAATAAAGAATTGCACTTTATATAGTACAAGACAATATTATAAAAAAAAAAATTTATATACAATTTTAACAAAATAAATATATACAGTATGTAGAGTATATGTATATACATAACTATTATTAACCATTATCTGCTTACTGTAGTTAATCTGGTATAACTTATTACCCATTTATAGGTTAACTCTTGGTATTGTAAATTGAAAATTAAATTCATATATTAAAGATTTAAAAGACTTTACAATAAATTTTAAGAATTTGACATTAAAAAATCATTCACAATTTAATATGTCATAAATTCCTTCTATAAAGAAAATATTAGATCAAACAACCATAAAATTGTTTAAGAAATTAAATTTAGGTATTTATAAAGATAATTCAACTTAATCTCCACAACTGATTAGAATTAAGAATTAGAAGTTGATCTACCTTCTAAATCATAGATTATTGTATATTGATTCAATGATATTTCAGGGTTTCTTCGTGATGAACCCATTCTAATTCTCAAAGATCAGTTATTATTAGAATGATAATGATCAGTTATATACTTTCTAAAGTAATCCACGCTTGACATAATATATTTTTTTAGATTATTTATATACACACCTCTCTCGGTGAACATATCAAGAATATTACCAAAGTATCAAATACACGTGGAAATATTATAATAAAAATCTAAATTAATAAATATAAAAAGGTGACATTAAGTTTTATTAGAATAAAATCATAATATCACCAAGCCACAATCCGGAAATTCTTTTTTAATTGAGCTATAAATGGTAAAGCCGAAATTTAAGCATAAAATGAAAAAAAAAACAAAAAATACAAACATGTCATTTATCCGAAATGTACATTGAGAATGTCTTTATCCTGAGTATGTACCGAGTCAACAAATCTCATTGTTAATTTAGTATTATTATTTGTTTTCCCGAAAAATGAAATTATCTTTCATTACTAATTAAGAACCTATTTATGGACTAACGTGTATTTTACAAAATCAACATTGTTATCTTTTACAATTGGCAAAATTTTTTTGTTGATAAATTTAAGGGGATGCACAATATCAAACGTATAATTTATTGCATGTATTAATTGCATATTTAATTTTCCTGCGTTAATATGCACGGTTTCTTTTAAATTTCCGATTATGAGAAACGCAATATGCATGATGACATCATTATTATTATTGCAAGATGTCTTTCTTTACAATTATTTGATTCTCGCGTTCATCTTTTAATTGAGATCATAGATCATGAGAATAAAAGATTTTTAGAAAATCTATTTATCATATATAAACTGGTTTTTTTTTAAAAAAAGAATCATAATCACAAAAACTTGTGTGTCCAAAAAATCCTGTTTAATACACAATTATTTACTAGTCGAATTTAAAACACAGAAGATCGACTTTTAAGAATTTTTTTTAGAATGCTACAATACAAACAATACATGAGATTTTGTAAAATTAATTATTTATTTGCGCGCCACACAAAAAAAAAAAGATTTTTCTTTGTTACACGCTCAACGTTAAACAAGTTTGAATTTGCCAAAATACTTAAAATACTTATCATGATTTAACTAATATTTATAATTTGTAATATACGCAATGTTTCATATCAATAAAAATGTTGATCATCAAATCTTATTTTTTCTTTCTAAAAAATCAATGAACCAAATATTTATAATACATTGATATTAGAGATAAACCATATTTTTTTTTTTGTTTATATATTTTTACCGGCTGATTTCACATTTTTTTTTTGCTTATGAAATAATTGAAACAATTACGAATCATAATTTAACTATATTTATATTTGAAATAAATATTATGTTTCATCATCAGAATGCACATGTTATAATGTTTCATAAAGACGTCACAGATCAGCAAATTGGCGTTCTTTTTGTTTTCGCTATTAAAAACATACAGTATTTACAGCAAAAGCCGTAGTCATAAATATTAAAAAAGTTTCAAACGAAATTTTTTACACATCTTTTATTGTTTATTGTTATTATACCGCGAAATAATATCTATTTAATCATTTTAAACTTTATAGATAGATCAAAGGTTTTTTTTTTTTTTTGTGTTCGAGCGTTCAACGAGTCGAGGAGTAGTCGAGGTAGGAAATATTAATATAATCTATATTATTAGTGTAATCCATGAGTGAATATCACAGTTTAAAACATTGAAGATTTATTTAAAAATTCTGCTATTGAAAAAATGTTCAATTAATAAAATTATTAAACATTATCTATCATTTATATCATTTATTTGTTTCCCGTACGTTAGTTAATAATAATAGCGAGGGAGTATGATTGGATCCGGTTCTAGACGAAAAACAGCTAATTCCATGGATCCATTCTAAAAACTGCAACTGGTTCAGAGTGCGATAACGGTTCAATTTTATACTACGTTAACATAAAGTATAATGAAATAAATGATTTACTATATCAATCGTACGTTAATAAGAATAGCGAGGGTGCGGTTCTGGTGTAACCGGTTCGAGGTGCGATATCGGTTCCTTTATTTTTACTACGTTAACGGATAATATTCATAATGAATCTTAATAAGACTGTTGTATGCTAAAATAAATGATTTTACAACATTTACTTATTGCCGTACGTTTAGTTAATAGGTGTTCTGCAGAAAAACTGGAGCATATTTAATTCCATAAATCCATTCCAAATGGTTTGAAGTGCGATATCGGTTCCTTATTTTATTAAGTTTATACTACGTTAACGGATAATAAAATCTCGAATAAGATTGATTAATTGCTTAATTGTTTACCCGATTATATTATAAATTACAATGAGGGATAATAAATATATTATATACAGTACATATCTTTTTTGTCTTACGAAACAACGATTCGGGTTAGCAGTTCTGTGTTCCGGGTCACTCCTTATCTCCTTATACCTTTAACCTGTTAATTAAGTATAAATTTGGTATCGGTTAACGAAATACAAAATCTAGGATGAAAAAATTTTTGCATTATTTTAACATCATTGACTAATTTGTTATGATTTCAATTATTTCGATTACTTTTGATTTACTTTGCACCACCTTATATGAACGGCCAGTTCCCAAATCCATAATACACATTTTATGTAAAGATATTTTTAGCCCAACCCAAAAAAAAGAAATAATTTTTTTTTTTTTTTTCTAAATTTCGTAAATAATTTACGGAAAAAAAAAAAGATTTTATTTTGACTTGAAAAATTTGGTCTTTGGACAATTAAATTTCTTTTTTTTTCACATGGATAATAAATTCTTCCCCAATTTAGTTATATGAAACTATTATAAAATATTTTCTCTAAAGAATCAGAATAGAAAAACGAATTTCTTTGAGAGTATTCCATAAATTTAAAAATAGAAACCATAGAAAACATGTGTAAAAAAATTTAAATATTTGTTTACTTAAGTTATTTCTGATAAGAATTATGACTTTTCTAAGAAAAAAGGAAAAAAACAAATTCAGTTAGAACGAACGGATGTAGTGTCCCCCCTGCTGAGTGAATATTCTCTAACTTTTAACAATGAAGAAAATTATTTGTTCTAATGCTAAATTTGGTGATTTATAAAAAAAGAGATTTTCCTAAACAATGAAAATTTAACTTAATACGGAGTTTTGATCAAATTACAAAATGAAAATTTTTATAGAAAGGATGTGGGTAATAATAAAATTAGAGCTGTACTACTTATTGATCATCACAGCGCATGTCGGAGTAGTTCGTTAATAATTTTTTTCGATATTTTTCAAATAACCAAACCATCATTTTTTGTCAAATTCTTCGATCCCTTATGAAATAATTTATTAGTGTTAGTATAATAATTGCGTATCAGTGACATAATTAATTTAATTTTAATTTGTTCATAAAAAAAAAAAAAAAAAAAAAATTTTTTACTTTACTTTATTTAGAATGCTTTGAAATCATTCCTAAATTTGGATTTATATCACATATCACATTTACTTTGAAAAAATTACCCTTTTATTTCGAAGTTTTTTAATATAAAAAAGTATATTGCCGGCTTTGTCATTATAAATAGATTTTATTTATATTATATATTACTTAGGCTCGGAATTGATATTCCAATTAAAATATACTATATAAATAATTAAATAATTATTTAATTACTTATGCCAATTTTTTAATAAATAGTCCGTTTAATCGAATATTTTAGCCCTTTGACTTTGAAAACTTTATAAGCATTCCAAAATTGTAAATCAAGCAAATTTATTTATTGCTTTTTTTAATTATTTAATATATGCATATATTTATAAATATATATATATATTTGTATGTATAATTTTTTTTATGTATATATGTATATATGTATATATTTAATATAATAAAAAAAAAAAATTTTTTTTTTTTTTTTTTTTTTATA
>QZLH01000064.1:204750-231961 GCA_003833135.1 Oehlia diaphana | reverse complement strand
TTTTATTTTTTTTTTTTTTTTTTTTTTTTTTTTTTTTTTTTTTTTTTAAAAAAAAAAAAAAAAAAAAAAAATTTCACGTTTTATTCTCGATATGGCCGCAAAACGAAATGTACCTAACAAACAAGATATTTCAAATCATTATGATGAACACTTAGATGAAATAAACGAAACCGTTGGCAAGTTACTTAATGCGATTAAAACCGGCAGTAATTCGAACGCAGGCGAATTCTTACCGAAAAAAGAAAAAAAGAACGGTCAAGCAAAAAGACCATCTAATTGCAATATTCTATATTCGAATCAAATCATGGAACTTGGCATCAGAAAGATTGCTGAAAATATTTGCAAAAAACATAAATATAATAACCAACGAATAATGGTTATATCAAGACAATTCACGGGAAGAATCTGGAAAGAAATAATTTCCGACGAAACAAAAAAACATTTCGAAAATTTAGCTAAAGTTGTCAATGAACTTCATAAAGAAAAATACCCGGATTATAAATTGGTAAAGTCTAAAAGAAAAAATAAGAATATTACATTTAAACCATACGACACGACAAATAAAGCAAATAAACCCAGACGGGCAAAAAATTCGCTTGTGAAAAATAAAGCTGTAACTTTACCATCCGAAGATAAAGATGGACTTCCCTCAGATCAAGTTGTCATGTCACTACCATCCTTCCCATCTTCACCGCGCTCAGACGAAGATTCATTTCCCTCGGATCAAGTTAACATGTCACTTCCATCTGCACAAATTTATCCCGATTTATATTCACCTATACCACCTACAATGATTTCGAAAATACCTTCACCACAACCTTTTCCCCAATATTTTACAAATCAGACTTCGACTTCTTTCCCATTACCTCGCTTGAATAATCAATCGTCAATTCAGCCAGATCATAACGTTCAAATGTCAAATCCTCATTTTAATCTTAATATTCCTACGGCGTTGCTTACGCCAACTTATCCTAATCCAAGTAGCGAAGTTAGTCCCCCTACATTTAATATGCATCCTTCACCTTCACCTTTATGTGAAGATCAATTACACAATATTAGAAAATATTATGAGGAGATTTTTTCCTCTAAGGATCAGCCTGGATCATCCTACGCATATTTTGATAATTAATTAAAAGTACTTTCAATTAATCTTTTTCGTATGTACACTATAGTGTATAATAGTATAATAGCGCGCATATAAATAAGTCTTATATATAATTTCCGATTCTAAACCTACATTTCACCTTTTTTATATAGAGAAAAAATAAGAAATCAATATAAAAGAAAAAAAAAAAAGAAAAAAAAAATTTAATAAAAAAAAAAAATCATACAGTTATTTCTTCGACTTTCAAATTCGATGTACTTATTATAATGAACGCGAAAAAAAAAAATAATTTTTTTCTCATCCCATAAATCATTCATATTTTTGAAAATAATCATTATATCCCAAAAAATAAATAAAAATTTATTTCAATTTCAACAAATGATCATACTTTGATGAGTTCAATTTATCGTAATCTTTTTTTTTTTTTTTTTAACCATCGCGTGCATTTTTCGGTAAAATTCCTTTTTACAGAGTTTCTAGTACCTTAAAGCTCTAAGAGTGTTCCAGCATATAGTGAAGTTTAATGAACAAAATGCGATTAACCCCTTTCTCCTTTGAACAACCACAATAATATTAATACAGGTCGAAGAGATATAGTTTTATTAAAATTTGGTGGAAACCTGTCCAATTTCCATAGTGTATGCCAGATTTCAATGTAGTTTCCAGTTATTGTGGAAATGTTATGGAAATGTTATGCAAATTGGACAAGTTTCCATCATATACACCAATGTTTCCATAGTGGAAACCATATCACTTCGACCAGTGTAACCAGTGTATTAAATTTTTGTTACGCGGCAATTGCGATAATGGTAATCATTAGTCAATTATATTCTTAATTTTTACTCTATTACAGCAGGTATCGTGGGAGAAAGCATGAAATTTACTTGAAATAAAAAAAAAAATAAAGGCGAAGATTTACAGAAACATTCTACAATTAACATATATATGCTTTAACATGTTATAAATGCGTATTGTAAATGCGTAATTAACGTATTTGAGATGATAATATCATGAATTTAAAAAATTTTACTTGAAATAAAAAAAAATAAAAGCAGATGAATTTAAAAAACTTTTACTTGAAATAAAAAGCGAACATTTACAGAAACATTATATATATTCGTAATTAACATATTATAAATGCGTATTGTAAATACGTAATTAACGTATTTGTAAATGATAATATCATGAATTTAAAAAATTTTTTACTTTAAATAAAAAAAAAAGAAAAGGCCAACTGAAGATTTACAGAAGCATTTTACAATTAACTGAACGTATTATATATATGCGTAATTAACATATTATAAATGCGTATTGAAAATACGTAATTAACGTATTTGTAAATGATAATATGATATCATGAATTTAAAAAAATTTTACTTGAAATAAAAAAAAATAAAAAGCGAACATTTACAGAAACATTCTACAATAACATATTATATATGCGTAATTAACATATAAATGCATATTAATATTGTAAAATGCGTAATTAATGATAACATCATAAATTTTACTTTAAATAAAAAAATAAAATAAACGGCGAAGATTTACAGAAACATTTTACAATTAACGTATTATACAGTATATATGCGTAATTAACATATTATACATATTATAAATGCATATTGTAAAAGCGTAATTAACATATTTGTAGATAATAACCTGTTTATCATCACGAAAAATCATTGATAATGATAATACGCTAATTAAACTATTTAAATTTATCAATTGCTCCGCAGGATCTAAAATCGATTGATAACACATAAAATTCGCCCTTCTTCTTTTGGTCATCGCGCACGAATTATTATTTATGTTCGTTACCAATTATATACACAGTATTATTACTGCGCTCACTATATATATAATTAATTAATCTTGATAAAAAATCATACTTAACATATTTAAATTATCGCAACACTAATTGGTTCAAATCGAACAAAGAAAAAAACTGTTTCGAACCAATGATTTTTTTTTTAGGATTGACACTAGGCTTATTTGAATTTCCCTTTCCTAAAAAATAACTTAAAGTTTTTAAATCATGAGATCTTTTTTTTTTGGAATAATAATAAAAAAAACTCAATATTTATGTAGTAATTTATTAGTAAACATTTGTATAGATATAATATAGATAATATTTTAACGTTTTGTGCGTTTGTGATTATTACAAAGGTCGGTATATGCCGAACTTGTTGTCAGATTGGTTTGAAGTTTTTTTTATATATATTAATATATTTTATAATAAATTGCTAGCCACAATTGGTAATCTGAACAATGTCGTCGAGTGATGATCTAATTTTGACGGATTTTATCACACTTTTTTTTATTTAAAAAAAAGCCAAGTTAATAATTATTTCTTAGATTCTCCATTTCTACATTTTTTTAAAATTATCGCGTTTGGTATTACTAATTTTGATTGAATATTATTATCTTCTTGTCTCCTCATTTGAGAGTATGTGTTGAATCAACCTATTTTATTATTTATACTATAAAATTTCACCCCGTTTTCTGATATTTATTTTAAAGTAATAAAAAAAAAATTTTTTGAATGAATTAAACCTTAAATGCTTATTCAAACAAAGTCAAATTTTTATTACAAAAGTTTAGTTTAAAAAATTTTTTTTTTTTTTATTAATATTAGATAAAAATTGTTTACTTGTTTATTTTGCAGATCTCATTGTAATAAAATAAAAAAAAAAAAAAATTTTTTTTTTATGTTGAAATCGATATCATTGTACTTGACTAACCCTTTTTCTTTCAAATGTATATATATCATATGTATATAATGTATATAATAAATCCGATAAAATCTGACATGATTCAGATATTTAAAGTGCCTTTCTCCCCTTTTTTTTTTTACAAGAGTTCAAATTCCCTTTTTCCTAAAAAAAAAAAAAAAATTATTAAATTTATAAAATTGAAATTCCTTTTAAAAACATCATTTCAAACAATATGACTTTGTCGTTAAATCAAAGTTGGGAAATCAGACTCAAGTCACTTTATATCAAATATGCTGAAATTGATAGAATAAATTTGTTCAATATAATCAATCAATTCGAATGTAATGAAATATATAATCCTAATATTGACGTACATGAATTATTCGAGCATATTTATAAACAATCCTCTCATGAAGCTGGATTAACAGCAAAAAGACAACCAAACCCATTTATGCTTTTTAGGACTGCCTTAGGAATAACCGCATCTCGTAAATGTGTTAAACTCCGTGACGGAACTTGTCAAAGTAAAATTGCCGGGTTATTATGGAGAGGAGCAATACCACATGAAAAAAAGAATTTTGAAACTTTATCTTTAAAGTTTAAGAATTTACACAAACAAAAGTTTCCAGGGTATGAATATAGGCCGAAAGCAAGAAATCCAGTCTCTGGCACTTTTGTTGATATGAATAATAATTTTGGAACTAGAATCGATTCTAACAACCAATCAATGTCTCAACAACCTCAAATATCCCAACAAATCCAGCAGATTTCTAAAGATAACAATGTTACATGGGATCAAACTTCTTCATTGCCGTTTACAAATTATGCTGGATTAGATGGATTAGATTCAAATTTTATGATAGGTGGTTTGCAGTATCAACTTCAACAAGAACCAACACCATTTTACCAAATCCCTCAATTCCCGTTACCTGAATTGTGTCAAACATACTTACCTACGGAACTCTATCCAATAAATCCGTTGAATAATGAGATTAATATAAATAAAATCGATTATTTCCAACAAGCACCTCCTCCATCCATTGCTGAAAATTGCCCAACTCAATATATTGATTTAAATAATGGAATGAATTTTCATTTCTGATAAGAGTTTTTCAAATTATCATTATTTTTATTTTTCGTGATGCATAATTTTATATGTACAAAATTTAAAAAAAAGAAGCAGTTTGAATTTTCGTTTCATTTTCCCGTTTCCTTCGTTTCCTTTCTTTATTATAGTAATTAATTCATCGTTTTTTCTATCAATTTTCTGTTAATACGGTTTACCGTTTCTTGCTCGCTTATTTTATAAATTAATCAATTGGTTTTCCGTTTCTTACCCTATTATTTTATTTCCCGGCTTCATCGATTTTCTTTACCCGTTAAGGTTCCCACCCCCGTAATTTTATGGAATTTCTTTTAATTTTTTAGAAATTCATCAATTTTATTTTTTTTCAAATATATATCATGTAAAAATTCTTAAGTAAATATATATAATTACCTGTAACAAAAAAATATCACATAATAAATTTTATATCATTTAATAAAAAAATTAAATGGAAGGAATAAATTCTAAATAAATTATAAAAAAGAACTTGATATTAAATTTTATCGATTCTCAACGGTTTTTTTTTTAAAAAAAAATAATAAAGTAACTTTCGACGTTAAATAAGAAAACAATTTTCTTAATACTGTAACGGAAAGAAAATTCGATTTTTTTGATTAATGTAATATATGATGATCATTTTAATTCAAAATGTACATAAATGGCACTCTTAACAAAGGTCTTTGTTAAAATTGTCTTTATTGTCATACGGCGACATTTTATTTCATCATTGTGAAATGTTTCATCAATTTCTCATTCATGAAATACCAAATTTCGTTCATAAGATACTCTTTCATATGGGCGTTTTCTGTTTACTACTTCTTTGAAAATAACCCTGATTTAGTTCTATAGTAAATTAACTAATTAAAAATAAATTTAATTATAAAAAAAGGATTTGGAAAAAACAAGGCTAAAACTTGTTTTTTTATAATCAAAAACCTTTTTTTTTTTATTTTTTTCTTAATTTTTTAAACTCCGTTTTTTTTATTGTTTGTTTCCAAATAAAGGATAATTTTTTCATTTAACAAATTTTATATTATTATTTTTTCTTTTCCTTTTGTTTAAAAAAGAAAAAGAAAATGAAATGATTTAATTTAATTGAATTTCTTCTTCATTCGATTTTAAAGATAAAAATCTCTTTCTTATATGTCTAAATTAAATATACACCATTTAAAAATTAATAAATGTTACATTTTTAAAGAATAATTTCTATGAATAATATAATAAATATAGAAATATTTAATTATTCTTTATTTTTTAAAAAAATAAAAAAATTTTTGTCGAATTAAGATAATTCGATAATTCATTTTTATTTCGGCCGAAAGGATAATCCATTTATAATAAGATAAACTTTCTTATTTTTAAGTTCCGTTTGAAGCGGAGAATTTTTATTATTAATTAAAACATGTGTTCAATCATTAATTCATTTATACATATTATTTTTTTTTTTGTCAAATTACCTAAAAGTATTTTCTATATAATAATCTAATATGCCAAGCCGTGAAATTCCGAGATATAATTCCGAAATGATATTCCGAAATAATATTATTATTTAAGGGGAAATATAAAAGCCAAGCGTTTATTAAGTCGTGAAAAAAAAATATATATTTTTTTTCCACATAAATTTATCATTTTACGTTAAATTTTTTCTAGACGAAACGGAACGTATTAGCCTAATATGGTCTACGTGTGGCTTTTAATTTTAAAATTTTCTTCTTTTGTTTATAATTAATTAAATTAATTACATTTGTCGTAAAGCGATCTTGTGTGGTGTCTATCCTCTTATGTGCAGTATCCCCCGCCGCTAAAACTAAATGTACCAATACGAAGCATTGAATATGGGGACACTATGAAATTACATGTGTGCTAAATATAAAAACTCCTTAAATTTTTTCGAATGTTCTCTACTAGTAAACAAAACGGTTTACGGTAACCAATCATACGTGCAGAATTCAATTCAAGGACTTTCTAAATTTATAATTGTAATAAAATTTCGAGCTTTGTAACTACAAGAAGGTTAAATCAATTAATTATTTTTTTTTTCTTTTACTCGGAAAATAATTTTTTTTTTTTTTTTTTTTTATAATTGTTAAAATAAAAATAAACATGTTAATTCTTCCACTTTGTAATATAAATGAACGACAAGAAGAAAAAAAAATTGAATAATAATAATTTTCATACGATCTTTGTTTTTTTTTTCATGATAAAAAAAAGATAAAATTCTTATTATCGAGTTCGACAAAATTATTCCTATTTTAGTTAAAAGAATTTTATTATCAATGAATAATTAGCCACAAAGATCATCAAAACATGCTTGGAGTGTTTTCTAATTGGAATGAACGGAAACAATACACCGTTGGCGCTCGGAGTCAATTTTCCATGGCTTGTATTCAAAGAAAATGAGCCATATTATTATAAGAATTACCCGAATATATTTTACGTGATAACAAAATCACTATCATTTTGTCATAATGACATAGTAATAATAATAAACGAAAAAACGCTAACTAATCTAAATTTTCAAATTCCGACAAGATAATGCATTTAATAAACATTCTAAAGGCGAAAACGTAGGAATACAAAACACAATATGTTAAGTACACACTAAACCCCAAATAGTATTGGAGGCTTGTAACAATGCATTTCATTATGTGGCTGGCTAATCCTATGCATACAATCAGGTGATTCCGCACCAGAAGAATAAAATCCCAATAATATTAATAATATCAACTCTTTTGCTTATTAATAATTGTGTTTCTAAAATTTCATTTTCGAGCTTCGTGTTTCCATAAAAATGTTATGATAACAAAAAAATGTCCAGAGTCAAGTATCTCTGAGTTACTGCACTATCCTTGATTTCAAATGCAAATTATAATAATTATACATATACATAGATATATTATATCATTCACGAATAGATATATATGTATAATTAGTTGTTAACACGGGGGACACGTTTGGTGAAACTTTTATGAAACTTTTATTATAGTAAAAAGTATTTCCGTGACTATATGTTGATTTTTGGAAATGAAATTTACTGTCACTACCCTTATACATGTGACTGTATTAGTAACGCAAATCATTTATAATGTCCGATAAACACGTGCTAAATTTTATACATAGGGTTGGCTAAACTGAAAATTTTGATTGGATAAGCAATATTTCTACCAAGAAATAAAGATCATCGAATAATTCTATCAAGAAATCAGATTATCGAATTTTCGATTACTTCATATTTTGCAAAAACTCCCTATTTTACTATTTTTATATTATATTTACATTTCCATGTCGAAGATTTATTACTTCATCGCTACCGTAGTACCGTTAAAGAAAACGTAAGTAAAATTAAAAAAATGATGTTTCAGAATAATTCTACTATTGTCAAACGACGCACATTTTTCTTTTTCCTTCTTTCCTTTCTTTCTTTTTTTTTTTTTTTTGAAACGTAAACATTTACATAATTATCTATATAGAAGATGGAAACTAGTATTTATTATATTACCATATCTATTTATTAATTACTTATTATTTTTTTTTTTTTTTTTTTTTTTTTTTTTTTTTTTTTTTTTTTTTTTGATATGTCACAACAATCATACTAAAAACATCATCTCATTGATAAGCTAATAGGATTAAGGCATATATGATCGCAAATTATGTAACGAGATACATAAACAAAACTCTATTTTTTCAATAATAGTTGTGTTATTGTGATGATAAGGCATGTATTGTCTTTTCTTTTAATGGACATTTTTTTTATTACTCTCCCATGATTCTACCTAAACTTTGGTCATCTATTTTCTTTGTACAGACATCATTGTTTGATAATCCAATCATGTTTTTATTTCCGAAATTTACACTATATTACATATATATATAATCGGTTGAAAATATATAATAAGTGGTCATCTGATAAAACCAATACATATAGTAATAATTATATGATCGAAAATTAAAACTTTTTTCAGTATGTTATCATCGTACATTGTGATGAATAATGAATTAATGATTTAAGTTTTTTTCAGAGATTATTATTACATCAAAAATTAATGCCAAGAGTTTTTTTTTTTTTCTCATTATTTAACTAAAAAAATATATGATCATATAGTACATTAAAAAGAATTCTAAAAGTGAACGTAGGGAAATGGAAATTTGAATTTCCTAATAGAATTCAGAAAAAAAAACCTAGATTACATAAACGCAAATAAATAAATAAACAAATTTTACATAATATGTTGCGCCTGGTTTGATTTTATTTTGTTTATGATTTCTATGAGAAATTTCTGTGTCAAAATCATTGAAAAAAGAATATGTAGATCCTATACATTTTTGATTTTTAACCAAAATAAGAAATTCCAAAGAATTTTCATCGCCTCAATAAATACATATCGTGTATTTTTAGTAAATAAAATTTATTTAAATACTCGGTATTCAATTTCTTTTTTGTTTCTCCTTGTTTCATCTAACAATTAAATAATAATAATAATAAAAAAAAAAACAAAAACAAATAATAATCACAATGTAACAGAAAATAATCAATTATTATTTTTTTTTTTTATAAAAAAAAAAAAGAAAAGTATTTGTTTCCGGGTCAGTGATACGTGCGAAAAAGAAGGTTCTATGCAAAGAATGTTTCTATTATTAAATTATATGTTCAACTAATATTCCGTAGATCATGATCTCATGAATTTGGACAATTTTCTTTTTTTTTTAAAAAAAAAATATTATTATTCTATAATTGAGATAAAGTGTATCATCACAATCATATGTAGTTTAAAGTTGTAGTGACATACATTATTTTAATTTTTTTTTCATGTGATATTAACAAGATTTTTTCCTTTAATTAAATACTTTTATTTAAGGGAAATCGACATTTATAAAAAAAAAAAGGAGCACGGAGAAAGAATTCGTATATGTGGAATTTAATGCGTGAAATAAAAAGGGATCAAATTGTAATCTGCTGCTTATCATTTTATTCGCACTAAGAAGAAAAGAATTAGTAATAAATGTGAAAATCTGCTGCTTATCTTTTTTATTAAGAAAATTACCCTATATGATAATGGATCGGATTTCATTGTTGTTTTAAGTATTTGTTGTTATATTTATTATTCAAATTTGTAATTAGCTTTGTTTATTTGATCATTTTGAATACATACATGATATTGTATATGTATAAAGGTTAAAAAAATTCATTGGTTACAAATATTAATAACCTGTTGATATTTGGCGTGAAAAAAAAACAATATACAAATTTACAATGAATCTGATTAACGTAAGTCGGTAATATCAATTTTATACTTAAACTTTATATATAAATGACGATATAATATTATAATAATTCAAAGTAAACAATGAAAGATTTTTTAGATCATCAAATAATGGTTATTATGTATGTTAAATGGCTAATTTCATACTAATCATACTAATTTCATACTAATCATACTAATTTTGTCCTAAAATAGAAAAAGGCATTTGTTATATTGTTCCAAATTAAATATAGGTATGCAGGATAATATGACGACACGCTCCCAAATATAATACCGACTCGCGAGCAAAAAAGAATAAATTCAAAAAAAAATTTATGAAATTTTACTTAATTCACTCCCACGTGATAAAAGTGCGACTTTCAGAAATTAAAATCAATTCATAATGTTGGCCGGAATTAATAATTAATTTCAAATTACGGTAAAAAAAAAGATACAGTATAATACAAAATGAGAGTATCGGGACTTTTCGCCGAAACCCATTTCGCTGAAACTATTTTGCCGAATGGACATTTCGCCGAATGGATATTTTCCGAATGAACATTCCGCCGAAAAATTACTTATTCCATTTTGTTAATTTATTCTAAATAGAAATCTTTTCTAGATTTGAACTAGATGATTTTTACTCGTTGTTTATAATATATTAATCTATTTTTACTGAATAAATGTTTTCAGGAAAATAAAGTTATTCATTTATTGCTTAACAATTAATATCAGTTACTTGAATGTTAAAGTGATAATATCCTGGAAAAAAAAAGATCACTAAAAATAATTCATTTTTTATTTTCATTGCGCGATGAATATTTTTATAAAATGATTATTTTCGGCGAAATGGACAATTCGGTGAAATAGATTCGATAAAATGCACTTTGAAACGTCCTTTCAGCGAAACATCCCTTCAGCGAAACATCCCTTCGGCGAAATGTATCGCAACCCAAAATAAGAAATTTTAATCGAATTTTTAATTGGCGAAATTTGTATAAATAAATGAATAAAATAATCAGAAATCATAATTATTGGGTCGTATGACGATATTATGTATGTACAATTTATGTAACTCCCGTCGTCGTAAGTACTTTTTAAAAACTTGAAAGAAAATTATTTAAAAAAACAGTCATATTTTACTCAAACTGCTAAGTTAACCGATGTTAGGTAACCGATCATTAACTTAACGATCTGTTATTTCAAATTGTGCAGACCCACAACTTTGCTAATATGGGTAAAAAATTCCGAAGCTATAATATGTATTGATTATAAATCACACCAGTAACCGTTTTTATCCATCGGTATTATGTATACACCGATGGATTTTATAAAAAAGTATAAAATCTATATAAAATCTATCGGTGTATACTGTACGTAATACACAATGAGAGCCTGTTATTCCCATGTATATGAGCATGATATCTAAGAAAAATCCCCGATATCCATGGAATAACAAGTATTTAGATTCATTATTCCAAAAAAAAATTTCACTGTAAGCCAATGATTAAAATTTTACTAACAATGTGCAATTTTGTGTATGTCATATCTTATTAAAATATCAAATATGATATTTATGTGAGTGAAATATGAATTTTAGTAGATTTGATAAAATTTGAACAATTAATGTCGCCTACAACGTACCAGTTCGTACTACATATTATGTATACACTTGGGAAGTATACAAAGGGTAATAGTGAAATCTTCGCACAGTATATCTGCTGATATATATATACCTAACTTCAAACTTAAAAAATGCACCATTTAAAACGTTTTATCTTTGGAATTATTCTCCTACCGTCCCCTGGTTCAGCTTTTGCTGACGAATATGTCCCTAAACAAGATGATTTTGATCAATTAACCAATTGCGCTTGTTCCTATACTGATAATGTTTTGTTAAATCAGAAAGAAAGAAATTTCAGAAAAAGAAAAGGGGTATTAAAGAGAAAGAGGAATTTAAAAAAGAAAACATATAATTACAATAAATAGAATTTGTCGAATCTCCAAGTATACTAGTTTTTTATAAAAACTGTAAGGATTTTGCAACGCCCGTTTGCAATTGGATTCAATCTTTTTTTTTTTGGAATTACAGCCAGTTCTGTTTTTATTATAATTATAAATTAGATGTAAATAAAGGTTCGGAATTAATAATTATTTTTAATATTTGTCCCTCTCGCAATTCAAAAATATTCCCGTGAATAATTTCACGAATGTTTTTATCTACTCATATGCCGTGACTGGGGATTTAAGCATACCATTTATGTTAATGAAGACGTTATATCACGCACAATTTTTTATCATATCATTTTGTTTAAACGTAAGTTGTTGATTTTCTAGAAATAGTTTCATAGTTTCTGTAAAATTTGAAAGATCTCTTTGTGTTTTTGTGATCCGTCAGTGACGGAGATTTATTTAATGAACTTAACTTGTTTAACTGAGCTTTATCGATAATTCTCCGATATCTACAGTATTTCTAAATATTTATTATAGCTCCTAGAAGTTAAGTTGCAAAAACTGCAAGTTCATAAGTAATTGCAAAAGTTATTACTAGTTATTGTAACAGAGTAAAAAGTAAAAACTTACCTCGAATTTTATTATCATATCAGGTCAGTCTATTTTAAATATTTGAAAATTAGAATATGTTTGGTTGTTCGATCAACACCTACCTGGCCTGTATTATGACGATTTTGGCATCAAAAAAGGTGCTAATATTACATATATCACTATCTAACGAGGAGATTATTAATATTTTATGAAATAAAGATGAAAAACGAGTGTGAAGAAAAAAATTATCATACTAAGTTGTTACGTAAATTACAATGTAATCCGTTATTAAAAATTTCAAATTTTATGTGCTAATCTAAATTATTGGTTCCGTCATATTTTAGAATTTAATTATCACAGATCACGGTCTTTGTGAATTGTGATGTGGGATACGAATTTTAACATAACTTTATTCAGAACCTTAGAAGGAAACAAACAATTATTTCATCGCGCACTTACACAAAATGATGTTTATAATTTCTCAGGACTAGCTTAATAATTAAATTTAGATTTCCTTTTAACGCTAGTTTATTTGGTATTTGTGGTGGCGTGAGAAGTAATATGCGGGAGAATCCAGGATTATACCTAAAATATTCGTATCTTGTGATCATTGATCGACGATCTCATGATGGGATTTTAATAAAGCTTTAACTAACTATGGCGTGACTATAAAATCATACTAGATAACATACTGTATTTGTCATTTTTTTATATATCAACGAAAGTTTAAAAAGTTCTTTTGATTTGAAACTTTCATGCAAAGTTAACTAACTACTTGCTAAAACATGTGTTAAATCTATTTTTAGCCAAATTTTTTTGTGTAACCATTTCAAACCAATTTTTAGGTCAAAGAACTTAATTTTGCTGTAAACATATCATTTAAATAACGTAGGCTGAAATTATTGCACGATTTCTCTTTTCTATGCATAGTTCTGTCCTCAAGAACTCATTTCTTCGTAACAAAATTTTACCACTGTAGGACTTGTGCCCATCCAAAAGGATGTTTGCCATCACAAGCTACATCGTCTCTATCACTTTCTAAATTAAAATGTTGCGCTATAATTTATTAAATACAATATATCCCGAGTTTCATAACAAAATAAATCCTAATACTAAAACTACTAAATCAAACTGCGATAATTTCCCCTTATTAGTAACTACAACATACCCTTAATTATAATAATTAAGGAAAAAGGTTAAAAGAATCGATCAATTAAAAGGATTGTGTGAAAATCTAATTATTATCCGTTTCAAGGTATTTATACCTTCTAATGTTATACTAAGTTCTAAATAAGGGCCTCCATTAATAATACCGATTAAATAATATTCCCTCGTTTTAATCCCAAAGAAAAACCAATTAAAATAATCATTTCTGAAATAATAATTACGTATTATACACGTAATTACCTTCATTGACCATCTTAATCTCCTATATAACCCATTTGTTGATCATTCCGGACCGCAGCAAATAAAATACAGAGAAAATTTTTTACTTCAAATCACCGGGGGTGATCATCACCGTTGGCCAGAAGTATCAATTTTTACCGGCACTATATTGTTTAATGCTGGTCTATCGGCATAATTTCAGTCACCGGTGATCATCACCCCCGGTGATAGTTAGAAAAATTCTATAATACTGCGCCCCAAAATTAATTATTTCACTTAGGTAAGTTCAGACGCTACACCACCTAAAAATTTTCTCGTCATTTTTTAGCAAGAACCGGAGAAATTTTGTTAACTTCAAAATCTCATTATTTCCATTACTAGAAATTATTACAAATTCATTATTATTCGCCTTTGTTTCAAGTTGTTTTATGTTCGCAAATTGCGGCCGAACGTCACAGATTGCATGCAGTAAAATGTTATTCGAAAAGTTACATGCAAATTGTTTTTGTACTAAATTTTTAAATGTACAATACTTCAGTATTACATCAATATTATAATAATCGTTATTATATTTCTTTTTTGAAATTTAAGAATAAAGTACTAACTTCTCAATAAAAATTCAATAATTTGGTTCTAATGTTTAAATGTACTGTACTTTTCAAAGGCGCTTAATATTTGACACGATCGACATCACTTTCAGGAGTTAGATAAATAAAATTTGTATTATGGAAAGTCATAATAGGAATAAATATATAAATCACGTTCTAGAAAATAATTCAAGAAGAAAGGCAACTTAATTATAGTCGTTACACTGAACGTCTGAACGATTTCAAATAATTATTATCTAATTTGAAATTTCAAAAGCAACGCAAATACCTTATAGTCAATCTATTTATAAATTTTTAATGACTTCAAAGATTAATCCATGCATATTAAGATATGAAATCGTGGTGCGTTTTATTATTTAATTTTTAATTATATAATGTGAAAAAATTCACGAATTCACGTATCTAAACGGCTAATAATTTCAGATCTTAGTTAAATTAGAATTGTTAAACAAAAAAGAAAAGAAGAAATATGCAAAGGATATAGAAATAAAAGTAATATTTCAAAAATTCTTAAATTCAATAAAATTCAAAGACTGGAGCCACGATTATTAAATTTGGGTCAATTAGTGATCACTCGCTCGTTACGCAATGATCATATTAAATTACAAGAAATACACGATGATCACTTGTTTAGTTACAATTGAAACAATGCAAATTCTTTTTTTATTTTTTACTTGCAATACTTATAGTAATAAAAGTAATAAATTGCATAGCTTTCATAGATGTTAAAATATGTACCATATTGCGTAATAATATACACAGGCGTCTCGATAACTGAAACTCATCCGTTCCATTAGAAAAAATCCGATATATCGAAAATAAATCAATTATTGTGCTATAACAATCCGTTTCAGACTCAACTCCGGTATATTGAAGGTTCAGGTTTATCAAGATTGCCTGTGTAATTGATTTCATGAACTAAAGAAGAAAATAATAAAAATCTTATGTATTAATAAAAATGAGTTTTTAGTGAATATCTTATTTATCGATTCAATCTAACAAAATTCGTATGAGAAAATCGATTCTTGTAGATTGAATGTTTCATTGGGAGTTGAAATTTTATATATATTAATGTCCTGCGGGCAAGTAAAGAAATATCTAACGGATGGTGGTAATTAATATTCTGATCGGGAAATCCATAATTTGGATATATGAAGTCTAAATTATCGATATTATATATAAATTGTTGAGTTACTTGATTCGTGGTATTTTTTTGGATAATTTTAGGACCAGCTGGTTTGTTTTTACAATAGATTTTATCTTTGTGGTATTCATTTTGCAGATTTTTAATTTCTGTGGCGAGCTTCTTGTATTTTTCACGATCTTCCTTATTTTTCCACATTTCACTAACGACTTGTGTAAAAAATACTCCATCTTTTACTTCCTCTATGAGACCTTGGTCCAATACTTCAAGATAAACGACATGCCTAAAGACAAAAAAACAGTTCATCGACCTTCTGGGTAGTCCTTTATTCAACTCTTTAACCATTATTTCGCTTGCTGAATACTTTGGTGAGAAAATTTTCGAAAGTCAAGTTTGTCGATAAATTTGATTCCCGATTCATTGTCAATCTTTTTGGGTTCGGATCCTTCTACTATTTTTTCTGCTGAAGGCATAAGTTTACAATGTAACTCATCTACTTCATTCACTATTACAGGGTCAATATTTTTGAATTGTTCAAGCTTCTCCATTATATCGAAAAGAAACTTTTAAAAAAGACAAGATAAAAAAATTAACACAAAGTTTATGAAAAAAAAATCACGGTTTAACACTATTATTTATATACAACACTCAATTTTCTGATAATGAATCTCAATCTAAATTGAACACGTATGTTACATTGGGATGTCGTGTTGTAAATTCTAAACCAAAAGCATCCTTTTTTATTTGTAATTTATCTATTTTTAGTAATAATTTATGCACAAATTAAAAACCAATGCTATATTAAACTAATGACCAAACCTTATTCTTTGAATTTATTATGATTTTTAGATTTTAGTAAAACTAAGGATTTTGATTTCAGCCATTCCGTTGTGTAATAAACAATTATCGGATACATTTTTTTGCATAAAATAGTTAAAAAAAAATCGGAGAAAAAACCCGTTAATGCATAATCTGAATATCACTACTAAATTTATTTATTCATTTGTTTTCGTTGGGCAAAACTAGCTTATTTTGATTATTGTGTCATTTGTCCGGATAATTATCGGATATTCGTTATCCCGGATTGGTAGAAATCCGGGTTGTTTAACGTACCATCCAATTAACTGTTAACGCGGAATTTTATCAGATTTGTACAGTATTACTAATGTAAAATTAGCACAGATCCCGATAAATTCCTGCATATTCCATGGGAATCCCATCACTAATACCATCTCTCCGCGGCAAGAACGGCGCAAAAATTTTCTATAGATTCGCAGTGATAAATTGTCAAATTGCAAATTTGCTTATGATATTCTACATTAATGAAATATTATATTTCCAAAATTTGTTACCACAATCCAACATATTCGTTTGTAGCTAGTTATAAGAAAGTCAAAATAAATTAAATGCAACTTCGATTGAATAAAAAAATTTGTATTGTACATTTATCAAATAATTCTTATTTTGTGTAACTTCTTGTAACAATAACCAGAGAAGCTTATTAAGAGTTTGTTTAAAATTTCGGTATTGATCGTTACTTTAAATGTCTGTCTATTCAAACTTGGTCATTTTTTTAGATAAATTATAAACGAAATCAATTTTTATCATAATTTTCTCATGACTTGATTTGTATAACATTACGCTTTCAAACGATTTTGGGTCAAATGACCAGAATTTAATTTTGCTGCACTCATGTCATATAAACAACATAGTCTTGAAAGAGATGATCTACATGATTTTTCATAATTCGTGGTCCAAGACGACCAAGGATTGTTAAATGTGAAGTGAATCGCTTCTTTCGTAACAAAATTTGACAAATAAAAACTTTCCCGTCATTTTGGTTAGCAAATATTCAAAGAAAATCTTACACTGACAAAAAAATTAAACCAAAAGAAAATATTGGGCTATAAATAATTCTTATTTAAATATTTATGAATTAGAAACATCTTTTTTTTTCTTTAACCTGTTAAACAAAAAATTATTTTTTTTTCTAAATTTGTAAATTTCAAATCCCATTATTTTCATTAGTACAAGTTCCCCATTTTCTTCTAATGCTTTTTTATTTATTTACTTTTTTACCTTTGTTTCAAGTTTGTTTATATTTTATAAATTGTGATCATTGAAAACCAGAATGTCACTGATTACGTGCATACAAATGATTCGAAAGTTAAATCTTGTTTTTGTATTGTACTCAAAAAATAGAAATTCCCAAATTTCTTTAAAAGGATACTTTATATATTATGTCAGTATTATGTAAAAATTAATGTGTCATTATTATTGTTATTTTTTACTTTCATTTTATTCTGAAATTTTAATAAAAATAATTTCTAAATAAAGAATTTCTAAAAAAATTCAAAATTTTGTTCCCAAATATTTAAAACACATCTTTCTAATGTATACTTTCAATTACAAAGATTTCACAAAGAGCCAAGTCTAGAATGAAACACGATCGACAAGATTTACACCACAAATAAAATTTGTACGAAATTAAACATTGTCCAGGAAAAATCATTGCCAAGAAAAAATTATATTTGTTTTTGTTTTTCTGTTTCGTTTCGAGTTTTTATTTTGTGAAATTGAAGAACCAACCATAATAACTAATAAAGCCCGACAAATAAATTTTGGAAATATTTGATAAATTTAAGGACTTTCCTCAGCTGCGTTTTCCGAATTTAAATTCTGTTTGGGTGCTTACATAATAAATTCGTATAATTCAGTACTTTATTATTATTTTTTAGTGCATACATTGACTGAGTAATTGAAATTTAAATTGTACAAATAACAAATTATAAAACTTTATTAGTTGGATAAATAGAATCAAAATAAAATTGTATTTATGGAAAATATTAATTGACATAAATATATAAAAAACGCGCCTAGAAATCATTGTAGTCGTTACACTGAACAAATCAAATATTTCACATTTTTATTAAGAAAATGAACGTATAGTTTATTTATAAATTTCAAAGGTTAATTCGACCATGCATATTAGTAAGTTACGAAATTGCGGTGCATTTAATAAGTTTCTTATTATAATGCAATTTTTTAATTATACGTGAAGATTAAAAAATTCACGAATTCACGATATCTAAACGGCTGACAATTTCATGCCTTTGCTAAAGTAGAATCGTTAAACGGAAAGAAAAAGAGAAATAAGCAAAGAATATAGAAATGAAAATAATTTTCCAAAAATTTTAATTATAACAAACAAACCGAAAATCCAAAGACTGGAACCACTTATTAAAATTTGGGATGCAAATCATTTAGTGAACAATTAATTAATTGATCACTCGGCTCGTTACGCAATGATCATTTTAAAAAATTACACGTTATGTTTAACAATGCCAATATTTTTTTATTTGCCAATTTCGTATAATTTATTTATCTTAATACAACGTTATTTACCCATAAATAAATTCATATGCTTAAAAATTGAATGAAATGAAAAAAAAAAAAATACATATGTAATAAATTGCATAGCTCATAGTAGCTGTTAAATATGTACCATATTATGTAATAAATGTAATAAATAAAAATCTTATGTATTAATAAAGAAATTCGGAAATGAGTTTTTAGTGAATATCTTATTTATCGATTCAACCTAACAAAAATCATATGAGAAAATCGATTCTTGTAGATTGAATGTTTCATTGGGAGTTGAAAATTCATATATATTAATATCCTGCGGGCAAGTAAAGAAATTATCTAACGGATGGTGGTAATTAATATTCTGATCGGGAAATCCATAATTTGGATATATGATTCGTTCCAAGTCTAAATTATCGATATTATATATAAATTGTTGAGTTACTTGATTCGTGGTATTTTTTTGGATAATTTTAGGTTTTTTTGGTTGTTTTCTAATTGTACTTTTTTTTGACTTTCTTACTTTATGTTCTGCATCTCGAAAGTTGCCGTCATGCATATTAACGAAAACCGAACCAGCTGGTTTGTTTTTACAATAGATTTTATCTTTGTGGTATTCATTTTGCAGATTTTTAATTTCTGTGGCGAGCTTCTTGTATTTTTCACGATCTTCCTTCCCCAATTTTTTCCACATTTCACTAACGACTTGTGTAAAAAATACTCCATCTTTTACTTCCTCTATAAGACCTTGGTCCAATACTTCAAGATAAACGACATGCCTAAAGACAAAAAAACAGTTCATCGACCTTCTGGGTAGTCCTTCTTTATTCAACTCTTTGACCATTATTTTATTCGCTGAATACTCTGGTGGAAAAATTTTCGTAAGGTTAAGTTTTTTGATAAATTTGATTACCAATTCCTTATCTATCTTTTTGGGTCCGGATCCTTCTATATTTTCTGTTGAAGGCATAGATTTACAATGTGACGTATCTACATCATCGTTAATGAATTGTTTGCTTTCATTATTGGGTTCGATTTCCCCTCTACTTTTCAATGAATAAATTAATCTGCTTGTTCCATAAAAATCATTAGGAGGGATTGAATTCATTATAACTATAGGTTTTTATCGTAAATATTAAATGTGTAATTTTTTTTTTACTTTTTATTTTTTTGTTTTTTTTTTATTGTTTTATTATTATAAAGCTATATTTTACATAAAGCTAACGTTAAGTAGCTCATTTACAACATCTATTTATAAGAAAATTTTATAATAATAAAAAAAAAAAAATAGAATATTTTTTAATAATTCAATTTAAAAAAAAATGCAGGAATTAAAAAAAATAGCGGGAAATATAATTTACCAATTGTATTTAATTAATATATTATTTATTTATTTATTTATCCACTCATTTAATAAAATAGATCACAAAAAATAATGGTTACATTTAAAGTTTTTTGCTGTGAGATTTTTTTCATTCTTATTTTTTTTTTTCTTTGAAAACTCTTCATTTATAGAAACGATAATCGAGAAATATTATATAATTGCGTCAATTAAGTTAACCATTTTTTGTTTTTTATTTAAATCAAATGTTTCCGAATATGAAAAAATAAGTCAACTTTATTTTAAGAATTAAAATTTTAGAAAAGAGGGTGAACAAAAAGGCGTTAATACATATACATATATACATATATACATATATATCATTAGTTAAAATTAAGATTCTACAATCATATATTAATATATCTGACTTTAAATCGCGAAGATAATGATGAATTATTTATTTACGTTATGTTTTAGCCGAAACTCCGAATTTCCGTTGTGCCTAAATAGGATTTCTTTCATTCAGAACTAAATTTATCATAGTGTAAGTTACGTGTAACAAAGGTTTAAGGTTTAAATAGGACCATAAGTGATTATTTTTCAATGAAATTCAAGGAGAATAAGCCAATAAAATTATCAAATAAAAAATTGTTAAATTATTAAATTTTTATTTTATTACAAATTAAGGCGTTTTATTATAATTTATCTTTCATATATGAAAACCTGTTTTTTATTGGAATACTAAAAATGTCTCCAATGATAAAATCGATAAATTTACACAATAGAAAAAACTGTTAATTAATGAATAAAGAAAAAAATTTTTTTTTATCAGTTAACAGAATATATATATATATACACATAAATAAAATAAAATAAATAGTATTAAAAGAACAATATGCTCTCTCTCATTGTTTACTAATAAAAAGAAAAATACGTATAATACGTGAAAATCAATAATGAAATATGCGTGTAGTAAGTCTAAAATGCGCAATTGTAATTTAAAAACTATCATTTTCATTTATGTATGTTCTGATGCTAAACGGGAATCACGCGAACCTGGAAATTTGTGACACGATCGATAGGATATCATCAATATCGTTGGCGCGTGGAAATTGAATCAGAAAAAAAAAAAAAATGTACCCCAATGTTTTTAGTAGTAGATCATCATCTTTTCATAGCAAGCATATAAAGAATCATCTTTAAAAAAAAACGACAATATGATCAGAATTAGAAAGAAGACAAAGCTAAATTTCAACATATCAAACTTAAAAAAAAATTTTTTTTTTTTTTTAATCATGAGGAAACATACATTTATTTGTTTTATTGTGGCTTTTGATAATTAATGGCAAAGCGCGTATGTAAATCTAACTTTATTTGAAACGGAATAATGCATGAATTTTACTAAAAATAATATAATTTTTTCTTTATTACCAAATATTTTTTTTTCTAGTCTTTCATAAATGATATCATTTATTTGACCTTGGTGCATTGTTTCGTAAATTTGCATAATGTTGATTAAACAATGAGGAATTATTTTGCATTCTTTTTTCTTTTTACGAACCTTCTAAAATAATATGTTTATTATTCTTGTAATTTTCGGGATCTTTGGACTTAAAAAGTTTGAAATGCATCAATAATACACATTGTGTAATTTTAAATACCTGGTTTGTAAAATTATTTTTTTCCCTCTAGTTATAACCATTTATTTTGAATCTTTAACTAAATAGGAATCAAATGAAAGAGTAATGAAAAATTGTTTCACAAAATATGATGATCTTCCCAAAAATCTTTAAAAGCACCCTCTATAAAGATGAAAATTGGCGTTTTTTTGTTTTTGCATAGTTTCACAATAATTAAATACTCTTTAAATGGAATAGAATAAGGAATAGAATAAGGAATCATGTCATAAATAATAAATACGTATGGGGGAAATATGTTACCGTATCATAGTGATCACTTATGCTAGAATCAATCAACGTGGAGAATAAAAAAAATTCATTATTTAGCACGCGGCAAGAAAACATCACTAGTACATGTTACTTTTAAAAAAAAATGTATTGATTACATGATTTATGATTGTCATAAAAAAAATTTTTTAATTTGTGAATATTTTTACTTTCACGTGTAACTATCGCTGCATACTAGTACATTAATGTTGATAAGCTCCCTCCTATATATTATATTATTAACATGCCTATTATAAAAGGAAAAATATTTCATTATCAAAATATCACGTTTATCATCCATCCTTTGTTTAAACAATTTAAAAAGAAATGTTTAACCCAGAACTTTAATTTGAAACAGAAATGCCACCTTGATTAAAAGAGTTGAAAAAAATAGGGGGAAGCGGAAATTTGAAACAAAGAAATAAATAAATATATATTTATTTATTATTTAAAGAAGTCACTTCCATATAATTGATATTCATTCTGGAGCCAATTTTGTGTAACCATGTCCATGTAGAATATGCATGATTTACACTTGAATTCCGGAGTGTTTGGTTATTCGATGGGCCGAAATATTTGACATCGTACAATGTGACATCTATCTTAACTTATTAGGTATTTTTGTATGATATGATGATTTATTATTGAATGATTGGCTGTCATTGTGACACTGATGATGACAATCATTCAACTATCGTAAACTGCGCCAATTTACCACATACGTGATAGTAAAGTATTAATATAATAATAATAAGTAATATAAAAATAGCGTGTAAAATATATAAGACTTTTAAACAATTAAATGAAAAGATTGGCTAATGAAGAAAGTATTTAAACGCCAATATACATAAATTATTAATAAAATTAAAATTTTATAATTAAAATATTATTAATTCAAATTAAAAAAGTAAGATAATTCTTTCAACGAACAAATAAATAACGCGCATTATGTACTAATGAAATTGTATTAATTTGACTTAGAGTTTTGTGTTAAAAGTGACTGAACTTTAATAATATTTATATTTATCAATTATAATCTTATTTATACCGTACTAACTGCTACCACATACTATGTGACAGTAAAGTACTAATATAATATTATTATTATTATTAAAATAAACATTTGTTAAACAAAATTACAATTTTTTATCACAAAATAAAAATATTCTAATTTTTAAGAAAACTTTAATATTATTTGCGTTTAATATATAAGACTTTTAAACAATTAAATGAAAAAGATTGGCTAATGAAAAAAGTATTTAAACGCCAACATACACAATTATTAATAAAATCAAAATTTATAATTAAAATATTATTAATTCAAATTAAAAAAGTAAGAAAATTCTTGCGACGTGATATGAATTGTATAAATGACGCGCATCACGCACTAATGAAATTGTATTAATTTGACTCAGAGTTTTGTGTTAAAAGCAACTGAAATTTAATGATATCTATATTATTAATTATTTGTTTCTATAATCATTCGAAGCAAAAGTGATTGATAAAAATAAAAATAGCAGAACAAATGAGCGAGATTAATAATTTGAAATTTTAAATAAGGAAATCATACAATAAAATGTGACTTCACGATAACAATATTTAAATTTAAATTGTAAATCAAAATAATAAACAAATACTTGCTTGAATGTATAAAACTTAATTTAATTATAATTACACTAAGGTATATAATATTAAAATCAATAAATTACCGAATCAGGAGCTCTATTACAAAATATAACTAAATGAAAAAACTGAAGACTCTTTAGGAAATTAAAGGGGAGTTTTTAATGCCAACTTTTAAATTAAACTTGTTTATGCAATATACAACCAATTTTTTCTTCTTGAAAATATTAATAATTCAGTGCAAGTCACACGACAACAGCCATTCAATATTGAGAGTATAATAAGTACTATATATAATAATCTTATTTATACCGTACTAGTAACAATTTACCACATATGTGACAGTAAAGTACTAATAATAATAATATCATTATTAAAATAAACATTTGTTAAACAAAAATACAATTTTTTATCACAAAATAAAAATATTCTAATTTTTAAGAAAACTTAAATATTATTTGCGTTTAATATATAAGACTTTTAAACAATTAAATGAAAAGATTGGCTAATGAAAAAAGTATTTAAACGCCAACATACATAAATTAAAATTAAAAATTTATAATTAAAATATTATTAATTCAAATTAAAAAAGCAAGAAAATTCTTGCGATGTGATATGAATTGTATAAATGACGCGCACTATATACTAATGAAGTTGTATTAATTTGACTCAGAGTTTTGTTATAAAAGTAACTGAACTTTAAAAATAATAATATTTGTATTATTTGTATTATTCATTATTTGTTAAAGAATCGAAGAAAATGATAGAAGAACGAATAAGATTAATAAATTTAAAACTTTATAGTTAATTAGGAAATTATACAATCAAATGTGACCTCACGATATCAATATTTATTTTAAGATGAATCTAAAAAATGACAAACAATTAAATACTAGATTAGTGAAAGGTCAAAATAACGTTAGCTCTATACTAATAAATGAAAACCTGAAGTAATAAATCTCCTCTATAGGAAATTAAAGGAGAATTCTTAACGCCAATTTCTTAATTTGAATCTACTTATGTAAAAATTAAAAATATAAAAAAACAACCAACTAATTTTCTTATTCATATTATTAATTCAATTAACTTATTTGATATTTTCAAATTCTTTATCATTGAATTAATAATCCTCTTAGCATACAATGATATATTTCATTCGAGATTTTCCATCAAATTCAACCAAGGCGGAAGAACGAATGAAAAAGTCTTTGGCGCTAGAATTTTAATTATTAAAATTAGATATTAAAAAAAAATACATACAACATCTTTATATTAATCTTGATACCACTTGAGAGTAAAAATTTTATTTTCTGAGTTTTCACATTTCCTTATCATTTAAAATAAATTTCATGCTATTAAAACTCATTATACAATAATAAAATATTTGTTTCACAAATGATTGCACTCCAAAATACTTACTTTAATTGTTAAAAATTAAAAATTTAAAGTAATATTATTAATTCGCATTAGAAAAAAAAAAAGAAAGTTTAATATAATATAGGCATTCATTTGTGATAATATTGATAGAGTGACACTGACTCAGAGCTTGAAAAAACGAAACTAAACTTAAATAATATTTTTAAAAGACGGAATTGAGAAAATCTAAAGTAGTAGAACAGAACGAATAAGACTAGTAAATTATATCTGTCACATGCCATGTGATCTCACGTCTAAACACAGATTTTCATTCGAGAACTTTAATTGATAAATAATTCAGGAGACTTTGCAACTCTTGCAAATAAAAACCATTCATAGTAAATTAAAGGAGAAGCTTTTAACGCCATCTTTATTATTGAATCTATTTAAGTAAAAAAATTAAAAATTATCAATTAATTTTCTTCCTTTTGGAAATATTAATAATTATCAATTTGAAAATTTCCTATTCCTTATCATTGAATTAATAATCTTTGGAAAACTAATCCAACATACAATGATGCATTTTTCTTGAACCTTTCTATCAAGTTATGAGTTATTTGAATTTGGTTAGTTACTAGTTATAAATGACTTAAAACTTTGAAAGAACGATTGAAAAAATCCAAACGAGACTAAAAATATATATACTGTATATCAATTGAAATATCTTTCCCTAAATGTTATATGAACGACACCACCTGATATCATTTGAAATGTAAATAATGATACAATCTTTATTATTAAACCATGACATATCCTCACGACGAAATTCAAATGTTTGTTTCACTAAATTTGAAATTTGAAATATTGAAAGATTATTCTTACTTAAATTATATAAGTATTTGTGTGCGAACGACATCACTTGATATCACTTGAGCGTAAATGTTGATGAAATGTTTATTGACTCGGAGAAAATATACAAATAAATTTTGTATTTTAGTTTAATTCTCAATTATCACGAATAATGAGAATCGGTAAATTTAAATTCTAAAGGCTAAAGAACCTAATTCTGCATTACACAATTTATTTATTTCACAAAAATTGCGCGAGGTCTTATTCATAAACGAAATGTAAGACAAAATTTAAAAATTATTTCCATAATTAAATAATATCTTATCAATTTTATCAATTTTCACTTAGTCATACGAAGATTATCTACAGATTCCATGAGTTGATACCGTAGACGATAGGGTAAGATTTAATAAATATTATGCAAATATTTCCATAAAATTGTAGATCTCAAATTAAAGTTAGATAACGCGATAGTTGAACACGTGACTTCCGAAGTTCATTCCAGGACCTCTGAATATGATGAAGGTATCACATCACATTAGTTTCAATCATTATATGAAAATTTATTTTTCTTCAATGATAGAGAAATGTTATCATCATATGTTATGACTCTATATAGGAATTGGAATCGATTCGACTAAAATCGATTTAATCAAAATCGAATCGTATCTAATTAGAATCGATTAATCGAATCTAAAAATCGAATCCCAAATAAATCGAATATTTTATATTTTGGCGCAGCAAATATAATCTGATTTTCCCAGCGTAACCTGAAAAAAATGTCACGAAAAATCACGTGATGTTTTTTGTCACAACCGTCACACCCCACTGCATTTCCATTTTCTATAAGTATCTGAGGGACTTAGTTGAGGTAAAAACTTATTCATCACACATTATTCGTCAC
>QZLH01000064.1:128847-185414 GCA_003833135.1 Oehlia diaphana | reverse complement strand
ATCCAGTGATCAGAAAATGATGAAATATAATTCATTGGAATCGTCTCAACAAGACGAATCTAATGGTAATAAAATTGTATTTCTAGGATTAATAGTTAATAAGAAATTAAATAAAATATAAATAGTATATTTTTATTTTTATATTTTATTTAATATCTCATCAAGTATTAATCTTAGAAATATGATTTTACTACCATTAGATTCGTCTTATTGAGACGATTCCAATGAACTATATTTCATTATTTTCCGATCACTGGATCAAAAGTTAGCAAACTGCCTGATTGGTGACGGTATTTGGCAAAAATGCCAATCAGTCACCAATCGGTTACCAATCAGTCACCAATCAGCTACCTGATTGGTGTCCGATTGGTGACTGATTGATGCCTGATTTTTCACATTTCGACCTGTAAGATGCTACCAAGCTGATGATCTGGAAGGATTTGTTTATCTAGTAAACCTCTAACTGCCCTTTATTCTTGGGTGTGATAGAAACATGTACTGTATGGATTCCTATATATGTATGTATAGTGGTTAATGTATGGTATACGGTATCACCCACGTCTGCCACCCGTATATAAACAAGTATTTATTTACCTTTCATTTTTATTATATTCTTCTTTTTCTTACGCTTGGTTTAGATTTTTATTATTACATCATTTCTTATTACAAACTGCGATAGTTCTTCCATATTTTATTTTTATTTCATTAATTTCATTTCTTTAATTTCAAACTTGGAAAGTTTCCCCATATTTTATTTTATCTGGACTTATCATTAATTAACTCTCAGGCGAACCATAAGCATATTCAAAATAACTTTTAATAATTAATAATATTTTTATTTGAGTTAATGAACTGCAGAATCCAAGACTACGGAATTCCTATTGAATCCCACACCTATTTATAACAATTTAATAAAACTTATTCTCCTATTTTCTAACTTTCTTTCAAAGATTTTGCTAGAACTATAAAAAACTATTTCTACCTATTCTCTTGCTGTGCCACCTATTTCTTATAATGACTAACTAAATAAAACTATAAATAAAACTAATCTAAAAATAAAACGAACTATTCTCTACATAAAACTATTCTAAAAATAAATAACTATAAATAATATTATGTAATTATGTTCTATCATTTCTTCTAATTATTTCGGTTAAATATTGTTCCTTTGGCTAAATATTTATCCATCAATTAAATATTTACCCATATTTCTTTCAGTATTTCATTTATCCTTCGGTTAATTATTCTTCCGATCACATGATTAACCTGACTTCAAGGGTTACAGTTATCTCTCCCGAGAAAAATTTGAGTCCCATCAAATTCGAACTGTTACTTCAAAATTTGATCTATTCACATATTCTTTCAACAATTCCCCATTTACTGGTGTTTTCTGTATTTTCCCTTCCATAGTTTTGATTTTATATGATCCTTTAGTTATTATTTCATATATATAATAAGGTTTCTTCTATTTTTCTTCTAGTTTTCCTGACTATTGCTTTTCTTTTGCTGCATAATAGTATAGTACTTTATCTTTGATTTGAAATTTCTTCTTTATCTTATTCTTTTTGTCGTGATATAATTTTTGTTTTTCTTGAGAATTTTTGATATTTTCCTTAGCTTGATTCCTGACGTTTAGTAGTTCTTCAATTAGACTATTAATTCTTTATGTTATTATCGTTTCTTTATCCTTTAAATTTGATAATGTTTTCATTTCTATTCCATATATTATATAATCTGATTTTAGCTTTGTTGAATTATTTCTTTTTGTGTGATATATAAATAATAATATACTTGGAATTTTCAAGTCCCAATCTTCTGTATTATCCATTCTAGCTAATAATTCGCATAATGTCTTCTCAAATTTTTAATTAATCTAAATATTTTTTTTTTTTTAATATATATATTACAGTATATCATTATTTATTCCTCCAACTTTTGATAATCCTACTACTTAAATTCTATAATTATCCTTCAATCAATCATTGTCGTTAATATTTTTTAAAAATAAATTGCTAATTTTAACAGATCACCACATTTAGATTCCTTTAACTTGATTTGTTATTTCAACTACCTAATTTATTATGTTTTACTATTTTAAAATATTTCTCCTTATTTTAAAATAACTTTTCTTATTCCAGAAATTTTTCACTCGTCCATATACATTTTTGTATTTATTATTTTTAACTAATTTTACTTCTACCCAATTAAATCTTTTTAATATTACACAATTTTAATTTGTAATTCCTCTATCGTAATACTCGTATTTAATTTCTTATTTTATTATCCATCTCGTTAAATTTTTTGTCCTTAAAACAATTTATCTTTACACATTTTACACGTTTTATATGTACTAATTTCTACTTAAATACCCCTAAAATTTTACACATTCGTATTCTTTTCTTTTTCATTATTTCTTAATAACCACTTTTCTTATGATATCTTATCTTAATTCCTTACGCTATAATTTTAATTTTTTTTAGGTAAGTAGCGCTAAAGACAGTTGGTTCTATGAAGGACTTGGAGAGTCTAAACCTCTGCACATTATACGTGTATACTCTATAGTCCTTAAAGTATAATAAGATATGTTTGGCTCGGTACCTGAGAACATCCCGCTACAGTTTTAATGATACTGCTTATAAGATTGTCAGAAGTCTGAGAGTTTCAAGGAATATCTCAGTTAAGCTGAAACAGAATGCGAAACAGATGTCTTCTTCTGACTTGAACGTATTATCTTATTTATTTTTAGATTTCCTTAGTTTTTTCAACTCCAGTTCCTCTTTTTCGATATATTTACGCTACTCTATTATATCTTCTTATGGTCACCATATTTCACCTTCTCTTGTCCAATAAGAATTAATTTCTCCTGTTGATCACCCAATCTATTAATCTTTTTATTACATTTAATTACGCCATCATTTTACTAATTGTAGATCATTCAATTTGTAAGTATTCCTCGTGGTTATTTTCTAATTTTCTCCTATTACTTTGTGATTTTTATTAATATTTTCTCATAAAATTTTCTTTTCTTTTCTCTTCTTTTTTTTTTTTTTTTTTTTTTTTTTTATTTTTTTTTTTTAAATTTTTTTTTTTTTTTTTTTTTTTTTTTTTTTTTTTTTTTTAATTTTACGCTTCATCATTTTCTCAATTCTATAATGTTTCTACAATTTTCTGCTTCACCATATTTCTTGACTTATTAGTAAATAACTTATTATTTCATGAATAATATACAGGTAATTATTATATTCAACATCTATAATTTCACTCTATTTCTCAAAAATCTTCTTAGTTTTTACGTTACAATTCTCACGGTATATATTTCTTGGCTTGTTATTCTCTTTTTCTATTTTTACACAGTATAACTTATTAAATACCTTTTCTCTTTTCTTTTCTTTTTTTTAATATGCTAACCTAAATTAACTAAAATTTCTTTTTATTTTATAGTATATTTTATCTATTTTTTATTTTTTCATCGCGTGATTTCTCATTTTCTGAGTAAACTGGATATTCTTTTAACTTCTACAGGTAAGCAGCGCTAAAGTTTTAGACCAGTTTCAATGATACTGCTTACAGTCAATATTCGTATCGAGTAATTAGTTATAGGTAATTAGATGCCTTGCAAGAGGTTAAGGACGTAAAATTTTCAATCATTAACAAACTATAACTAACTCTTGCCAACCCTATTACTCTCTTTTTTTTCTCCTTTTTCCTTTCCTATATTATTTTTATTGTCATTGTACGCTCTTCGTTCTGTATGACCTCCCTATTATTTTTATTAGAACTGCGATACTCTGTTTCAGAAACTTTTACGATCTTGACCTTTTCTTATTACATAATGACTGTATTAAGTATTACTACATTTCTTCATCCTTATTTTACTATTATATTTAGTCTTCTCTATGTATATAATTATTTCTTTTATTATAATTACTCTATATCATAATAAAATATTGTATTATTTCTTCTAAATTTAAATTATTCCGCGTTATTCCAGAATTTTCCAGATTTCTTAATTTTTCCGTTATAATAATTGTACATTCTACTATTGTATTATTTCCTCAGTTTTATCATGTAATTTCTATATTATATTATATTTTCAAATAATAAAACATTAAACTTTCTATCATTATCATTAATAATATTATTTCATCAATTATTTCTATTATACAACTCACGTCTGATATGAATTTGTCTTCTGTAATAAATAACTTTAAATATTCTCAATGACTGATTATTCCTAATTAATTTTGAATTAATTTTTAACTTTTATTCATAATACATCTATATGCTATTCACTATAGCGTTAAATTATCTGAAACCTTATATTCATTTATAAATAATTATTTACTATTTTGACTAATATCATAATACTCATATCTTTTCAAACGCTATATCATTAATATCATACTCTAACTAATTTAACTCTTTCTATTTTTAAAAATATTCGTCCAGTATTTTCCTTATATTTTTCTCCAATTTCTTCTTATTCTTTTGAAATAATCTTCTATTACTTTAACCTCTAAACTTTCTATCAAATTCCTTAATTGTTCTAATCCTTTCTCAGTTTCTATTTCAGCATTATTTTCTTTTTTCTCAAAATAACTTTTACATATTTTTTGTTTATTTATATTTGGTATTTATTAATATTCATTTATTAACACACTTTTTTCATTATTTTCATTTAACTTCTTTTCTTTTACATTTACAATTATATTCTCATTTTACATTCCTTTATTTCTTAATTCTCATTATTTTCTATTAGTTTAACGTCTTTTTAGACAATTATTTGTCCTTTAATTTCTATTATTATATTTATGTCATTTTATATTCTTTTTAGTTTTTTTGTTTATAAATTTTCTGATTATTTTTAAATGCACTTATCTTACATCCTCTTATTCACAATTCGTTTATTTCTTTGTACATACATTTTTCTTCATGTTCATTAGTACAGTATATGTCACTCCTTCTAAAAAGTATTTATTACATAATGTTTCTATTTTATTTCTCAAACTTTCTTCAGTTTCTCCTCTAACTTCAAAATAATTAAATTTCTCTAATGTCTTTTCTTCGATTATTCTTCTACAGTGTTTACATGTTATTTCATCCTTTATTTTAATAAAACCTTCTCTGTTAGTTTCTTGAAAAATTTGTATTTCCATTTTAATATTTTGTATTACTTCTTGAAGTATAAATACATTTTACATTCCTTTCATGATACAAATTTCACTCTTTTTTATAATTTTATTTTAAACATTTTATTTCTTTTATCAATTATATATTTTAATATTTCCTATAACTTTATTTCATTTATAACTTTTTAAGTTTCTTTAATTTATGTCTCAATATTCTGTTCTTCCATTATATTATTTCTTTCTTCTTCTATTCTACTTATTTCCTTTATTAACTCCTTAACTTCACCTTTCTTTACTTTCAATTCTGTTATTATTTTCATAGATGTATTTTTCATTCTTCTAATCTTTTTCTTTTCTCCTATTCCTTTGAATAACTTATACACTATTTCTGCCCTTGTTATCTTATGTTGTATTGCATTTCTACTAAATTCTTTTAAATATTTTTTTAATTCGTTATAAATATCAGTCCTTATTAACTTTTCCTTCTTTCCTAATTTATGTTTCCTTTCTTCTAGATTATTCTTAAAACTTTCTCTTACATCGAACCAATATTCTATAAATCTTTGTTCTTCCTGTATTGCTCTTGTAAATAATTCTTTCAATGGCATATTTTTATTGTTTTCTTTTTCAATTAATTGTTCTTCTCTTACTGGTATACTAAGATCTTTTAATAATTCACGAAATGCTTTTGATCTTTCTTCTACTCTCATTCTTTTTCTTTCCTGATTTCTTTCCAAATCATTATCTACTTTCTGTATCATTATTAGATTTCTTTTCTTTCTCACTTTCTTCGCTATTATCAGTTTCATTTTTCTCACTACTATTATCTTTTTCAATAACTTCTGTTTCTTTCTCTTCTAACTCTCTTGTTTCATACACTTCAATATTATATTCTACCTTCCATTCTGCTATAATTTTTCCTTCTTCATCATGAAATTTTATTTTGATTTCTTCTTCCCTTTTTAATTAATTCTTAATCTTTTCTAACTTTTCTTTTAATATTTTAACTTGAAATTCCTTCATTATTATAACTTTTAAAATTTTTAACAATATTTCTTTATTCATTATTTATTTATTCAGAAAATTTTAATCTTGCCACTGGTGGCAAGGTTTATATATATAATTTTCTTGCTTATATAATTATCACGTTATAACCCTTGAAGCCAGATTAATCACGTGATCGGAAAAATAATTAACCGAAAATAAATGAAATACCAAAAAAAATATGGATAAATATTTAACTGATGGATAAACATTTAGCCGAAGGAATAATATTTAACTAGAATAATTAGAAGAAATGATAGAATATAGTTACACAATATTATTTATAGTTATTTATTTTCAGAATAGTTTTATTTATAGAATAGTTCATTTTATTTTTAGAATAATTCTATTTATAGTTTTATTTAGTTAGTCGTTAGAGGAAATAGGTGGCGCAGCAAGAGAATAGGTAGAAATAGTTTCTTATAGTTCTAGCAAAATCTTTGAAAGAAAGTTAGAAAATAGGAGAATAATTTTTATTAAATTGTTATAAATAGGTGTGGGATTTAATAGGAATTCCACAGTCTTGGATTCCACAGTTCATGGACTCAAATAAAATTATTAATTATTAAAAGTTATTTTGAATATGCTCATGGTTTGCCTGAGAGTTAATTAATAATAAGTCCAGATAAAATAAAATATGAGGAAACTCTCTGAGTCTGAAATTAAAGAAATGAAATTAATGAAATGATAATAAAATATAGGAGAACTATCGCAGTTTGTAATAAGAAATGATGTAATAAGAAAAATCTAAACCAAGCGTAAGAAAAAGAAGAATATAATGAAAATGAAAAATTAATAAAATACTTGTTTATCTACGAGTGGCAGACGTGGGTGACAATGTGATTTATATTCATCTTAATTTCTTTATTCTCTTTTATAACTTCTTTTTACTGTGTCTGGTACTACTCATGTGATTACTTACATAATTATTGCATGATTTATTTATTTTAATTTCTTATATTTTCTTCCTTATTTCTTATATTTTCTCCATTGTTTCTTATATTTTCTTCACTTTTTCTTATATTTTCTTCACTGTTTCTTATTCTTATGATTTTGTACTACTCAGAAAACTATAAATACAACCCTTTCTCCTTTTCTTATTTTTGTGTAACTCATTTCTTGATTTTGTGTAACTTTACTTTACTGTACCATTTTGTATCACTCACATGATTTGTATAACTCACATGACTGCTTACATAATTATTTTATTCAATCTTGTCACTGGTAGCAAGGTCTATATATAATTTCTTTCATTACAACTCTATATTTTTTTATTACATTAAAATTTTTTGCTGACTGAATTGTAAACTAGCTGGGTTCAATATTTCTTATATTTAATCATTTATTTTTATTTTTATTTAGCAACCTATACCGGGTTTGCCTTTATCTTCTTTATAGAAGTATAGTAGTTTAACAGGTTTGTTACTAATAATTTTCTTTTATTACTTCATATTTTTATAATTATTTCTTATAATTTCTCAACTATTACTCATAATTTTTACTATTTCACTTGACTAGCAAGTCTCTCCAAATATAATACGATAAAGAATCTTTTCCCTTCAATTACCATTAAAGAGGAATACATGCAATTCCTTAAAAAACTATATGTTTCTGAAAGAAAAACAACTTCTTATACTAAAAATTACCTAAAAATTCTTTAAAACATTTGTTTTAAACTCCCAACAAATGACTTAAAATTGGAAAAACAGGAAAAAAGGCATTAATGTTTTTTCATAATGCTATTAACCACTTTATACCAACCCAAAGATGCTTACCTTAATAGTTCCGTTCCAAAGGAAACTCTGAACCCTAAAAAACTAAGATGCTAGTCTTTCAAAATGTCAATTAACATCACGTTAATACAACTACACATTTATTAAAAGTAACTTCCTTCCAAGTTTAAAAGTAAGAAGAAATAAAAAACAGGTTAATATCATTTTTAAAAGTAAATTTAAATAAATGAAACTCTCACCACTTACCAGAAATCTGTTAAAAAATAAAAAAATAAACAGTTTCGTTTCAAAAATTTGAGAAAAAAAAGAGCCAAGTCACAATTATGTAAAAAAAATGTTGTTTATCCAATCATATGGTCATACTTTATTTTCTGGTTCAAAATAAATATACATTACATACATGTAATAGTTTGTAACACCATACATATATACATCAGTTTTCATACAATACTTGTTTTTTATATAATCTTTATTCTTGATATCTTTTAAGGTATGTATATTTGGACATAATTTTTTTTAACCTAGTTATTAGTATACTAAAAAATTATGAGCGATTCTGAAAACACTTTATTTTTTATAGATACTACCAATACTAGTATACTACTAATACTACTGTTACTACAATATTATTGATATTACTAATACTATTATTATTACTAATACTACTGATACTACTATATTACTTATACTAGCATACTATCAATACTACCAATACTACCAATACTACCATATTACTGATACTAGCATAATACCAGTATTACTGTATATTTTTTTTATTTATAGTGAAAAAAAATCTCTAGCGATTAACTACTAATATAATTACACTCCAGCTTAAAACACATATTAGTTCTAGGGCTAGTTACTTGTTTCTCGCAGATTATAAAGATATTACGCAATACTGTGATATGAAGTCCAAATCTTTAGCTCAGTTAAGTAAAAAATATAATATATTGAATAGTCGCTTATATCGAATTTAGAGAGAACAGGAGTTTAACAGGATTCAATAAAATAATTTAGTAGTCATTTCAAACATGAATATTATGGATAAATAGAATGAGAAGCGGATCCTGAAGTGATCACGCTAAACTGAAAGACTGAAGGAAGAATTTTAAAATAAATTTGATTCTGCCTTCACATCACTGGAAACAAAATACATAATACTAAAATTAGCGTTTTAGAAGAGGATGTTATTTCAGATAGTAAAGCAAAAAAAACTGAAGGAAGGAAATTAAGAATCAAGACTGTTCACGCTTCTGATTTTTCTGAAGATATCTTAGATTTGCTTTACTAAACTATGATAAATTTGAAAAATGAGAAAACCATATGACTGACAGATAACAATAGATAGCAGTTGTATACTCAACATGTAATCAAAATATTTTAGTGTATGCAATGAAAATATAAGATGTTTAAAACATATTTAAAATATATTAATAATATTCTTTGCACATACGTTTAAATTTGCAACTTTAATAAAATAATATAATAATTGAAAAAAATAAAAAAAATAACAACTAATTCAGAAATATGTTTTCAATATGTTGACGCTCTTATGAAAATATTGCTATAATCTTCTATATCAATGATTTGATAGATGCAACTTCATAATATTTTACTATAACTAATCCTATTTATCACTATCATATGGATTCTATTGGAGATAACAAAAAAAATCATCTGACCATCTGAAAAAGGTAGTATAATAATAGTAAATAGTAAAATTAAAAAAAAATGATAAAAAAAAAAAAGCTTAAGATAGGGTCTGAAGGTCTCGGACCTTTCAGAAAAATTTTTTTGCCTATATATTAAATTTAAATATTTTTATAAACTGAATAGCCACGCACAATTAAGATAATAAATTACTTAACCTTAAAAGTTAGTTCCTTTTAAGGTTCATCATTGCAAAATAATGATGATTCATTCACTTATCTGCTGGTGATCAGCCCATACAACTAATACAAATAATTTTCCCTTTCCCATCTTTACTTTTTCTGAACTTGATATAAATTTTTAATACCTTAACACATTAATAGTTCGCACACTGGTAATGATTTTACTATTCCAAGTTTTGTTGGAATTTTTAAGTCAATTGTATATTCATCACATTTCTTAATAATAGCTTGAGTGTCTTCATTTTTGTTTTAAGCGATAAGGACATTTTTGACAGCTTGACGAACAAATGCACTAAGATTTGTAATAATTGTATCATCTTTTCTTAACTTTACTAAATCAGTTACTTTTAAATGCAAATGAAGTGCTTGTCACCATGTATCGTCAGTAATAAATTCTATTAATTCGTCATATGGTTCTTCTGCCTTATTTTGTTAATATTTATTAATAATTATTAGATAAGTTTATAAAAAATAGCAATTACTCATTAATACATTGAATATGAACCTTTCATATATATACTATTTTAAACTCGTTCACAATCTTTATAACTGACATATGGAATTTGTATTGATAAGTGTTGAACCATCCAGCAATATCTTTAATTAAACTTCCCAATCTTGTATCCGTTTTGCTGATTTTGCATACTCAAACAATAAGCTCTTCATACAATTCTGCTGTGTATTTCTTGTTCTAAGAAAAAGTGCTTTACACTCTTCTTGCAATTAATATTTAATATGCTAATTTTGAAATATAACATTAATATCTTTTAGCTTTATACCATTTTCTGCAATTTAAATATATTACCTGATCAATTTCTGAAGGTGTTGATACAGGTTCAAAGGAATTTTGTATTAAGGTATTTGGTGGTGAAGTAGATATTGAACTTTCTTCATTAGTACTGCTAGTCATCATTCCTTTTTAAATGTTCATTGCCAAATCAAGAATGCTTTTGTGATGGGCCAACCAATATGCAATTTTGAATTCATTTGTCATATTTTGAAATTGTATTGGTTTTTTTGATTGTATATTAACCTCAACAGCAACATTCCTTATTTTTTTTGATATTTCTGCAGATTTCACTTGGAACAATTCTTGTACATAAAAACTTTCTTGTGAAGATTGCATTTGGCTAGGAGTTAGTAACGTTACAAAAGATTTTGAAGACCCTCTAGAAGCAAACTCCTGTTGATTACAAGTTTCATTATCTGATAAAATATATTCTGATGGTGCACTTCCATTAGATAAAAAATCTTCTAATGATTCTTTTGCAGGAAATGGACTTGTAGAAACAATATTATTTAAACCTTCTTGCTGTAATGAACTTATATTTGCATTATTATTTGAATCTTTCTGTTGTGATAGACTTATATTTACATTATTATTTAAACCTTCTGATAGCTGGATGTCCTGTTTCTTTGATTTTTGTGTTGTTCTTGATAATGGTTTTTGTGAAGTCAAAATTGGACTCTCCAATACTGTAGTATTCTTCTGATTTCTTTTCCTTTGAGTTACCTTTTGTGATATTTTTACAGGATCATCTTTTGTTGAATTTGAATCAGTCTCCAATTCAATAGTATCCTCCTGCTGAGTTGTCTTCTTCTGAGTTGATCTTCACATTGTTAAAGTGTTTTTTTTTTTAATTTTATTGCTTGAAGAAACTAAAAAACAATATATGAGTAAAATAATAGATCTAAGTTTAAAATAATTAAAATAATTATAATAAATTTTTTATAAGTAAATGTTTACTTACTAAATTTTCGTTTAGACATTGTAACCGCCAAAAACCAAGCATAAATTAATGAAAATGGAAGTCGTAGGTAGAGCAGGAATTATGGGAATTACAAGAATTAAGAGGAATGTAATTCAAGAATGGACAGTAACGCAGATCATTTAAAAATTGAATATAAAAGGAATTTGTAACACTCCTGTCATATGAGTCTAAACTGGGCATATGATGTCATTTATTACATCATAGTTCTAAAAAGGAAATGATCAACTTTAATTTCTTATAAATAGCTGAGCTATTCGACTTAATAAAAAGAAGTTTGAATCTTGAAATTTTATCACATGTTTTGTATTACTAATATACTAATTATGGAATCTGATTTGACGTGACAACTCTTATGAGGGAATCAGCGTGTTTCAACATCTTTATTACTATTTTATGAAAATTTGATATTAACATAAATACAAATAAAATAAAAAGCTTATACAAAAAAAAGGTAAAATAAAATAAAAAATAAAAATTTGTCAGCCAAAAATGATAGAAAATTTCTTCTAAAAAAAAGACTTATATCATTCAATCGTCTCCTCAATTGTTTAATATTTCCCAATATAGGGATCAAAGATAATTAACTAACTTTATTAGACTATATTAATATTGCGTCAATAAAATTTAATGTATAAATGGATTAATACTGTAATTGTTATACAATTAAACTAACTATATTGCAATTACATCAGTATATAATAAAAATATTAAATAAACTCTTTGATACCTATATTAGGAAATATTAACCAATTGAGGAGACGAATGAATAATGTATCAATCCGTCATTTTTGGCTGACAATTTATATTTTATTTAATTATTTCTTTGTATATGAGGCGTCATTTTTATTTAATACTACTTTTCCACCATTTTCACTCATTTTATTTCTTTTTTACTATTCTTTCTTTAGTTTTATTTATAATAATTAGAAAAAATTTCAATATAAGTTTATAAAAGTTTATAAATAGCCTATTTGATATATATATTTAAAAAGAAATATAAAAACAAGTTTATCATTTAATGTGTATATTTTTTTCTTTTTATAATTAAAAAAATGAAACATTTAAGAACTGCCCGTGTACATGTATCAGTACCAAAATTATGTATTAAATCTAAGAAAACATCATCTGAAGAGGGCCAGTCTTCTATATCTGATAATATTTCAGAGCAAAGAAAAATAAATAATGATAACCAATCTTCTGAAGATTTAACAACAAGTTACGTTCAACCAAGATCATTAGTAACTGAGGTCAGTATATTACTTGTATAAACATATGTAATTTGCATTAGTTATCAATATTTAGTAATATATGATTTTTATTTATGAAAACTTATTAGCAGAAAATGCCTGATCATAGAGCTTTAGTAAATGAAAATATTGAAGATTTGGTGGATTTTGATAAAGAAAATACAATTCCAATAAATGATGATGAACATCAAGAATCTGGAATTGATGATTCAGTACTATTAGATAATGATGAACATGAAGAATCTGGAATTGATGATTCAGTACTATTAGATAATGATGAGTCTGAAGAATCTGGAATTGATGATTCGGTAATATTAGATGATGATGAGTCCTCTTACTGGAATGAAATTCGGTTGTGGTGGTGGCTTTGGTAGCACTGTACCATCAGGAAGGATGCTTCCAATTTGTGAAGGAACTCTCACTTTATCACTATCACTTGGTGGAGTGAAATTCGATTGTGGTGGAGTTGATAGCGCTATACCATCATGAAGAATGCTTCCAATAACGCTCACTTCATCACTACCACTTGGTGGAGTGAAATTCGATTGTGGTGGAGTTGGTAGCGCTGTACCATCAAGAAGGATGCTTCCAGAATGATTCTTCTATAATAAGCATAATATTAATTATAAAAATAAGTGTCTCACTATAATGATTATTATTGGTCATTATAGACTTACCTTTGAGCGAAGTTTGCTTTCCGGTGGTCTTGCATACTTGATAGTAAAATTTCAAAAGACAATGATATAGGAAAACGAATAATTTGATAAGCAAAATGAAAAAAATCAGGTTATATTCTACCTTATTTGGAAAAGTTGACTGAGTTGACTCCTCGTTTGGATAGGTTCGCTTGCTTCCAATAACTGGTGCATTGTTCTTCTGATTTAAAATAAAACTTAGTTTCATCTCGTTAAAAACGGAATTGGCCTTATTTCCCGTAAGAGATTGGTCGACAGCAAACTGAACCTACAAACCGTGAATCAAAATAAAATTGATAAGAACGTTTGACAAATTAAAATGATCGATTACAGGACACACCTCAGCTCGCTTCAATTTCATTGTGTCTACCTCCAATTTGACGTTATTCCAGAACACCAACACACCATCCCCTTGTGCTTGTTGTTATAGAAGTAGCAAGAGAATGATTAGTAAAAGGGCTACACCAAATACTGAAGATAAAGTAGATAGTCAGGGACTACGAATGAACATAATAGCTCTTGGCACTGTGACATAAAAGCCTCTAGCCTTCACGCAGACTTAAGATGGAGCCCACCGGATATAATAACCCATTCCCAGTCCGACACGTAGCCAGACTGCTTAGGTGGTTGTTTTTGATATGATAACCCAACTCCTCTCTATCCTTTGCACCTAAAGATTAAATTTAAATCAAATAGATACTCGCCTTTAGCAATCCATCGTTGAGAATGGAAGTGGCCTTCTTCCACTTTTCGTCCGTTGTATTATTTGCGACATACGAAATAAACTTTGATATCGTTAAGTGTTCGACGTGCTTATCGAAAGAGAAGTCGAGTTTGGTTTTACGGAAATCCAGAATAGAAAGGAGACAGAGAGTATCAGGATCCAAAGCCGTCTCCCAACCTTCAAACTATAATTATAGTTTCACATTTTTTTTTTTAAGGTGGTGAAATTCGTAAATAAACGAAATGTTTAAACTTCATACTATCCACTGAATGCTCACCTTTTTCATTTCGAAAGTAGACATTTTAAACATTTGTGACTTAAGTTACAGCAGTTACAGCATTATTACTATCGCGTTTTTATCGCGTTTTTTTTTCACACGAGATCATGGTTGCACAGATTGATTAATTGATCACGAGTTCTGTACGATGATTTTCTACCCCTATTTTTATTCTGGAATTCCCGCTTCGTTTTTGATATTTCTTATATAATATAGTTTAACTTTTTTGTGAAAAAAATATTTAATAATAATGGAATATTCTAATGGGACCACTCCTCAAAACTATTTAAAAGGATTGATCATGAAATTACAAGCTTATGATTTTGATACTATTCATCGCTCAGGAAAGAAACATTTAAAGAATATTACTGTTTGGACTTTGTCTAGTAATCTTGGAATGATAAATTTAATCTTGCATTTCAATTGGCGTATGCATATCATAATTGCCATGATCTGGTACTGTAATTCATTATATTATATTACGAATAACGTGTTAAATTATTTTATTTACTAAATTTAATTATTTATAATAAATAGCATTTCAAGAATACATTGATCTATCAAGATATCATCAAGTTAGTTGATTTTGGATTGTCAAAAAGAATCGTAGAAATATATAACCTTCAATTAAAATTATTTGGATTAATTCCTTATATTGATCCAAAAAGTTTTTGTATAAAAGATTACTAATTAAATTAATTAAATGAAAAAAGTGATATTTATAGTATTGGTTGGAAATATCTAGTGGTAAACTACCTTTTTATAACAAACTATATGTATTTTATATTTAGCAATAGGCATTTTACAAGTTCTTAGAGAGACACCTTTTCCTAATACACCTAAAGATTATGTAAAAATTTATATTTGGTAAATATAATTAATTTCAATCATTACTTATAATAATTATTATTATGTGTTTATTTTAAAATTGTTGGAATAATGAGCCGGATAATCATCCAGCTATCAATCAGGTTATTACTAAATCAAAGGATTTTTAGAAATATAATTCAAATACAGATAAGCAAAAGGATCAGTTGAGCGATGTTGATAGAGGCGTTATAGTTCAACTTGTAAATGATATTTTACGTTTACAAGTTGCTTTAGAATTTACGTCACAAACCTAAGACCAAATATTGAAATCAATTCCAATATGTAAAATAATCATCTTAATAATTATGGAAGTAAGACTAGATTGACCCCTCATTAAGGCAGTTTTACAACGTTATGTTCTAGAAGAATTTTTTGTTATGTTTCTATGACTCTCATTCTCTTGAAACATAAAATGTACGTAGGGCAGATGATTTGATTCTATTTATGAGAGAATTCGAAAAAACACGATAGCATTACCCCTGCTGTAACTGCAAAAATAGGATATTCGTCACTTGAAAATCGTGGATTCTCTAATATTACTAATATTACTAATATTACGATCGAAAAAGAAAGAGGAAATGGGGCAATATCGTAAGATTTTAGATACTAAAAGGAAAAGAGAAATTGAAGAAAAAGCAGCTAATATTAAATGTAATTAGAATTTTTTTTTTTTTTTTTTAGGATTCAAACGCAAGAACCTATTGGCAAATTCATTGTTTCAAAATGAGGATAAAATAGATCCAAATTTAATGGTTGGAATATGAGATGATGATAAATTTGATGATTTCAAAATTGACATCTGTTAATTCCCATTAATAGAAAGAACTGAATGAAATGGTGATTTAAAGCGCGGAATTTCGCGCATGCAATTGTACATCCGAAAAAAATAAACAAAAAAATTCTATAATTCGCTATAAGTAATAAATGTTAGATTACTTGAAATTTGTCTTACAACGATAACTCAGACGGTCAGACCTCGATATACCGATATTCGATATGCCGATATACAGTATATTAAGAAATGAATATAACGATAAATTTACTCCCCACTATATGAAAGAACGTATAAATATCGGTATAATTGTGATATAACGATATTTTTCAAAGATTTTCATATCGTTATATTGGAGTTTGGCTGTATTCTAATGAATCAGAAAAAGACACATTGAAATATAATTATCTCTTATACTAGTACCAAAAGTAATTTTTCGTATATTTTACTATTTCCATTTAATATTAACCTCACCATCCCTACATGGACATTTATAGATTTTTATTAACTACGGATGTATAATAAAAACCAAATCGGTTTTTGTACGATTTTTGCATTATTAAATCACAAAAGACCAAGGATCAATTAATTTAAATTTTTTACTTAAATTTGCCATCAATCAATTTCACGTGACCAACAATAAATAAATTATTTATAACTTTTAGTATTTACAGCAACATAAATTGAATCATCCAACTTAATTAGAATCGGTCATCAATGGGAAGGATGAATGGTTAACTTAATATATTAGAGTCGATAAAAATCAAATTACAAGGCATCTCATTTGTTACTAATTTCTGCTTATCTGTTATGTAATTCAATACAACGCTTACTTCACTTTAAGCATAAAAACTGAAGTAATAGTATCGTACATTTGAACTTCTACAAATGATAGGATAATAATCGAGACATTAATTTATTAATCAAGTGGAAGAATCTTACATCTGCGTCTCTTACTCTCTTTATCAATTACATACAATGATAAGGTGCACTTTTGTCAGCTGCGTCTCTGGTTTTTTCAGGTCATAGGCTTCAAGAGATAGAGCTAAAAAATTTCTTGGCAAAAAAGCAGTGAACGGTTTTCACGATATGTGAAAAGGCAAGAGAACAGGATTGTGATGCAAGAACCTTTGACATGCCCTCTTTACTAAACTTACCGGAAGTTTATCAGTAATGTAATTGTAAATTGATGTTTAGTAAAAAATTTTATCCGTAATTTCATGTTTTGAGGCTGCCATAAATTCCGTGAATGATACATTACGGAAATAACATGGGATAAGAAAACCCGGAATAAAATTTTTTTATAGAGTTACTTTGCGAACAAAAAAATTTGCAATTTAATTAGCATACGTAATTTACGTGAAGCGCTTTTTGTTAGAGCAAAATACATATAAACTTTATTTCGGCATTAAAAAATAAGCCCGATATGGGCAAATATACAAATGCTTTATTAATACATGTTTACAAAATTTTAATAAGGACATAAAATTATGCATAGAACAATAGAACACGCTTAAAAAGGACACAAATAGTCATAAATTATGAATAAAAAAAGCCCGTGACGTGTTTCCTGAAGCAATAAACAATGTTAAGTAATTAAAATAAGCAAAAGAAGTGAGTATCTTATTAACTAAAATAATCAGTAAATTCTTACATTGATTAGTACTAGGATAGCTGGAGCTGGAGTTGGAAGTGCTGATAGAGCTGGAAAGGGAGGGCGTAGAAGTAGTGGACGTGGTGCTGGAAGTGTCGGAAGAGATGTTTGCTACTTCTCTTGCTGCTTGACTTACAGTCTGCTTTTGTACAATAGCATCTGCTGCCCTTTGTGTCGCTTTTTTTGCTTGATCAGACATAGTAGTATAGTAATAAGTTTATCTGTTTTATAATAAGTTATCTTTTAAAGAAGTATAGAAGAAAACTAATAAAAATTTGTAAAGAGGAAGGGTGACTATATAAGTAATTTATTGCAAATGAAATTTCGAATTTTGCATTTGATTCACATCTATAACTCACGTATTGGAATTTCGAATTTGGTATTTGATTCACATCTATTTCTATTGAAATTTCAAATCTGGCATTTGATTCACATCTATAATTCGCATCTTGATAAGAGAAGAGTAACTATATAAGTAACTAGTGAAACTTCGAATTTAACATTTGATTCACGTCTATGAGTATTAAAATTTCGAATTTGGCATTTGATTCACACCTATAATTCGCATCTTGATAAGAGAAGGGTAACAATATAAGTAACTAAATGAAACTTCGAATTTGGCATTTGATTCACTTCTATAATTCGCATCTTTTGATACGCCTATAATTCGTAATATCTTGATAAGAGAAGGGTAACTATATATGTAATAAATTGAAAATTTCGAATTTGGCATTTAATTAATCTACAATTCGCATCTTAAGAGGAGGGTAACTATATAAGTAATTGATTGCCCAATGAAATTTCAAATTTGATATTTGATTCACATCTTGGAGGTAACTATATAAGTAATTGATTGCCCAATGAAATTTCGAATTTGATATTTGGTTAATATCTATAACAGATAACCGCGTCATTAATTTCGAATTTGGACATCTTGTTAACTACTATTGAGTAATTGATTCTGTATTGAGATTTCGAATTTGGCAGTTGATTCACATTTATGATTCAATAATTGATGATTCATCTTCATTTATTCATTATAATTGTCGCACAGATTGATCTTGGGAGTTGGGATTAGATTCGCAGTATTCTGTCGTAATAGTTGTAACAGGTTGTAAAGATACCGTAATTTGTGTAAAGTTGAAACGGGTGTAATGTTCGGCAATTCTAGGTCACATAATTGTTAGCTTAGTACAACAAGAAAGAAATAAGTTGACGAATTATTTCATTAGTATATTGGCACTAAATAAAATATCATAAATCCGTACAAATTATTTTTTCTTCTTGAATAGATGGAAACCAATGTATTAATTTCTTTAAATAGAAACTGAAAAAGATTGTTAAAAAAGACACATTAATTAAATATATTGCTATCAATATGTAGGACTAAATTGATGAAAATAAAGCAATTGGATTTTATATAAATTTATCCGAAAATGTCAAATTTGATTCAATAAATCTTAAATATAATTATTAAAAGATTATAACATTTAGTCAGAATTCATCTTTTCTGCTGCTTTTTGATACCAATGAAAGGCTTTTCTAAATTCTTTTCTATTCCTTCTCCATTATAATATCTATTGATTGGATTAAACATTGCGTCAATATGATCTTTTTCTGCTGCTTTTTGATACCAATGAAAAGCTTTTTCTAAATTTTTTCCTGTTCCTTTTCCATTATAATATCTATTGGTTAGATTAAGCATTGCATCAATATGATCTTTTTCTGCTGCTTTTTAATACCAATGAAAGGCTTTTTCTAATATATGGTTCTCAATATATCGAACTCATTAATAAATTCTTAATGAAACAAATTTACTTGATAAATTTCAACTTGATTCGTTTGTAGTATCAAATTAGATTCTTAAAATTAATTTACCAATCATAAAAAATTGTAACTTGCATAAAAAGAAATATCACCCATTTTGCGGAAAAAAGTAATAATTTATAATTAGAATGCATATTCCATCTTATCCTCCTCATTATTACTGTATTATTATCTTCTAAAAATGATGAATTTATTTGGTTAGAATACAATGGTTATTTTTAGTTAGGGATGTTCCGCATTATCTCAAAAACCAAACAGGAAAAGAAAAGATTAAACATGTAGAAAATTTTTACTATAGTAATTAATTTCGCAGCCGTAACTATATTATAGTTTCGACAACACCTATATTTGGTACGGTATATCTCTTAATAAAAGTGACTTGCATTTGTTATGACCGACTTATCAAGATCAATAATTTTGTGCTCTTGATTTTTCAAGAGGAAACAAAACATGATAATAATTGACTTTTGGTTTATTATTTATTTATTACAACATTAAATAATTAATACGATTTAAATTAATCTAAATATTAAAAAGTTTGAAGAAATCTCCGGTGCGTTCGGAAACCGCCCAGAACATATGCGGACAACGTGCGTGATAAAATTCCTATCGTTTATTTAAAGAACATTACAATATAGATTTAAGAATATTCTGAATAATAATTTGAGAAAATAGACTGATGAATAAATTTTGTCACAACATACTATAAAAATATTTTAATTTGTTAAAAACTTAGGCTAATTATTATAGTGATCAGAACCAATTATGTCCAGTGTTAGTATTAGATACCGGTAGCTTTGTCAGTATTCAATAGTGCTATTACTTGAATATGGCGTATTTGTTGTTGGTTCAGAATCGGAAGCAACCATAGATAGTCCATAGATGTTTAATTTATTTCACATCTGATGACATCGTTAACTATACCACATAGTAGTAAAAAGGACCCTAGTCCTAGACTTCCGCCATGAGTGCTCATAGTTTCGAAACTAGTACCTGCAGAAATTACTATAATATTATAGAAGTTAGTTTGCATAAAAGATCAAAGTAGAGGTAATCACTTAAGCTTACACGCACCTTTAGCTTGATTATCACACGATTTTTCATTTTGGCCTACAAAATACCCAAATGTCTCTCATGAGTTGTCACTATAATCTGCTACAAAAGAAATAAAATCGGATTTGTGTATATTAACAGTAGAAGGGACAAAACAAATTTAAAATTGCGAGTATCGGCGAGAATATTTCGTGTTTGTATCAGTTGGAGTAGGAGATTGAGCTTGAGTGATTTTTTGAGCAAGACCGAACAGAATGAGGCAAATGAGTGCTTTTGAAAGTGTAAACATTTTGATGAATTGATAGCAATCATGAATTTGTTTAATGTGTATGTATTATTTGTATTCAATAGTATGTAATGTTTTTTGTTTACGAGTTCAAAAAAGAACTTTCTTTCGTCTGTGTTCTGGATAGTGGGTAAACTTTTTTTTTTACGGATTAAAAAATTTACGATTTAAAGGTTATATTTCTTCGAAATTAATATTATACCCAAAGATTATCGATCAACTAATACAATCAAATAATGATGCTATTTCGTTTAATTTACTAGTACAACCATTCACTAAAAATTTTGGAGAATATTTAAGAAATTTTACATTATAGTACGTTACTGTCTCTGATCTTTAAAGTGAAGAAAGAGATTAGGGCTTATCAATCGTAACGACTTCCTTCATAAAATTTATCCTGCGGAGAAGCTTATGCGAACAAAAGATAGGATTTTTCCTATTTTAATGAGACGCCTAACTAAAATGTTATTCACATCAGAATTCTCCTTTGAATTAATCAAAAATTCTTCGATTTATTTAATAAATAATAAAGCATCAGTAAATTGGGAATGAGCCATGTCCCGGCCATTAATTTTTCGATAACTATATATTTAGTTTCTGGAGCATGTAACTGAAATTTGCTGCTGAATCCTTCATATTTGATAGTGATTTTATTTTGACCATATCAAAATTAGCATTAACCATTTTTAACCATTCATTTTCAAACAACACATTATATTCTGCTGAATTGGTACTATCATATTTACATTAACTTTGATATACAGTATCTGGTGATTGTCAAACCATTTCAATAGGTACAGTTTTTTTTCAGTTATATTGATAATTTTAATATTAGTTGGTGCTTCAATTTCTTTGTTAGCTTGTTCCAGAAATTATACATTTAACAGCCCTCGAGTTAATTAAAACATTAACAGGTTGGCCATATATAATTGCTTTACCATATAGAGCTACTCCTGCTCCTCTTTTCGATTAACGTACACAGTTCTTCTTAGTGTGATACGGAAAGTTATGGAGTCCGGTGGGGATGATGGAGTACTGTCCCCCCCGGTGAGACGAATAGTTGTGGAGTCCGGTGAGGATGTTGAGTGGAGTACGGTGACATTTGGCAGTCGGTATTACGGGGGTGATGAGTATAGTATGGTGACATTTGGCGGAGTGTAACATAAAGGGTATTAAGCGTACTCAGGTGATGTATAGTGTCTCGGCCCACTCTGAATCACGTGTTTGGCCCGTCGTGTTATTTATCACTTGAGTAAACTGTCACATAGGGGACCGTACTCCACTCAACATCCTCACCGGACTCCACAACTATTCGTCTCTTAGTGTAATAATCTTAAGAATTAGTGAATGTGCTTTTATAATCATTAGTTTATTAATTTTGTCGCATTAAGACGAACATTTTGATCTAACTTTCATGAAAAAATGAGATTTTAAAGCCAAGTTAAGCTTTTTTTGTCTCACTCTTATACTTGCTAATAATTACTTTTTTGATAGTGACTGTAAAGAAATCAGAGCTGACAGAGCAAACAAACAATATTATTGGTAAAATACGCGTGTTACCAGCAATAAGCATACAGAATACATGAATTTCTCTAAATTATGCTTAACTCATCTAATGATAGTATTACAAAAATGAATTTAAATATTATTAATATTAAATTATTTATACTTGTTATAATTACTTTCAAAAAAAAAAAAATTAGGTAAAATTATATCAAAGCAGGGCTTTTACTAAGATGATGGAGTTAAATTCGCCTAACTAAAAAAATCAACAATAATATAATCATTATTTAGATTATTTATCTTTTATGATATCATACAATTCATAAAAGAAAATTTTGGTTGATGGATAGTATCAGAATATATTATAAATTTTACTGCACTTGTAGAAAACACATCAAAATGTTTTATTCTTTGCATTCTTATTGACTTATTACCATTCTATTAAAGGTGTTTACAAAAAAAAAAAAAATTTCGTCTACCTGCACTTTCTTCCTACAATAATTCATACAAAAAATTAAAGTCCGATCTCAAATTGTTTATCATTATTTAACAAAAGAAAATATATCAAGAAGCATGTTATTGGATATAATGATATAATTTTAAAAATCAAGTATTCTTTGAGCATGATTAGAATATTTAACCACCAAACTAGAGATTTTAATAATATACGTAATGATCTATTTCTTTTTTAATAAACTGGAATCATATTAAAAGCATGTCACTTTCTTTATTATAAAAAATGTTTATAGTAAAATTAACATTTGAAATCTAATTGAGGAACAAAATTATTTTAGAAAAAAGTATAAAGTTTTAGTATATAATAAAAAATTGATTTGAAATGGGATTAAAAAAAAATATTAATGAAATATCTCCTTTTGAAATTTTTGCATTTGATAAAGTATCCAATAAGCTTTCCAATATATATAGTTTCATATTAAAATTGTCATAAAACTATAAATCTTTGCGTATTTATTTTATTTCAAATTAAGATGATCATGTAACGCAATTGAATTAAAGTTTTTTATTTAAGAATTGTAACAAACGTAATCATCCCAATTATGGATTATTTACACAACGTAAAACGTATGACAATTTGTAAACGAAAGATTTTTAAATACCCCTATACCCCATACTTCATGTTGTCGAACACATTAACTTCGTTAATTAATATTTCTTATTTTCATTTTAAAGAAGTTATGGAATCGCAGAATAACTATTCGTTAAATCCTCCCCTTTTCCATAAGGACGGAAAAAATAATCATGACATACCCAAATCCATAACATATTGCCGTTCGCCAATATTTCAAGGTATCATCCTTGGTTGGTCTGCTTCCATTTCGATAGTGATATTAGCTGTCTTTGCGGGAACATTAAGCCAGATGATAGACTTCAATGTCATATGGGACTTGCGTATTGGTATCTTTTTATCGATAGTAACAGTAATCACAAGGATAATGTCTGTTACTGTAGGGTTCATGTTGCCAGCTATTTTAGCGGGAATACTTTCCTTCATTCAAATACCAATTCTAAAAGTATCAGGTGCAACAATCATAAAATTAATGGATGCATCCATGACCCGTAGCTTATGGAGTACCTTAACCGTCTGTTTTAATTCTGGTCGAACTTATAAACTCACAATAATTGTTGTCTCAGTATTGACGTGGCAATATATAACATCAGCAGTTGATTTGTACGTCCATATCACCGCCACTGGAAATTTTCAAAGATTACCTGGTCAAATAATCGCAAGCGCGAGGGCAATAAACATAGCAACTAATTGTTCTGAAGACTCACCGGCCTTTGATACTTGTGGACAATGGCAAGCAGCTACCAATGGTGGGTTATTGAATCCTGCCAGAGCATTGGAGACTTACCAAAACAAAAGCAAGACTTTACAAGTTTGGCATGCTGATGGTGGAATTTATCTTTTACAATCCTCGCCCCCACAACAAGCCTATTCATACTCTGGGTCGGGTATTTTCTTACAACCTTCTTGTAAGCCTATCAGTAAGATATGCAATTTAGAAGCCAGTTATGGTGCCAGGACAGGATACACTTGCCCTGAGACATTATGGTCCGCTTCAGGAAACACACAAGTTTTTGGTCTGAATGATGTAGGAGTGAATGTTACAACATTTACTTATGATCTAGCAAAAGATAAATACACATCATCTAATCCAATGCATGCAATTGTTTCCGCACGATATCCCAGAGGGGGATTAATGAATTATGATTCGGAATTTATAAACGAAGTACATGGTGACCTTTCAATCCTATTGCATTGCCAAATACTTTCCTCATTAATTGAATATGTGATCACTCTTGGAACAATAAAAGCAACTACATTTGGAAATCTTACCAACCCACAGCTTGTAGCCCTTGTAGGTGCATCAACTCGTATGAGTCAACGAGCAGCTCAGGATACTGCAGATGTAGTGTACACAGGAAATAGTACATTATTTGCTAATGCGTTTGCACAACAATGGGCTTTAGCAACTATTGCTTCATTTACTGGCGCAGTACAAGAGAATGAAGAAAATGGAGGATATAATTATGTGCTTGAAGTGAATAAAGAGCAAACTGTTGTTCCACTTCCAGTTGTCTTACTCTATGCTATTGTTATCATATTTCCACCATTAATCTATTCTTGTATATGTCTTTATTCTTTCAAAAATTGGTCAAATGATATAAATATCAACTGGATACTTGCTGAATTCATCTGTATACCACAGAGACTACTTTATCAAACCTTAATTGGTGAACATTATGTAGATGATGCTTGTTTAAAGAGCTTGGCAATGCAAGAAAAGAATCTTAAAAAGGTTGAATTTGATATTAAAATGGAAGATGGGCATATAATATCACAAAAATTAAAAAAAGAAATTCAATAATAAATTAATAATGCATTATTTTTAAATTATTTTTATTTACACAAGTTAGAAATTTAATTAATTTAAACTCTAACTTTATTTTTTTTATATTTGTAATATTTGTAAATTATTTTATATTTATATATATTTTCCATTTAAAAGTAATTTTTAGATTTTTTATTTTAATTATTTATTTTAAATTTTAATATAGTAAATTTATATTACAACTGATTCATCAAAAAATTAAAAAGTATAAATTAATACTGTTTTTAATAAAAAAAAAATTGATTTTGCTTGATCATATAATTCTATTATTAAAACTACAATAAGCTATTTTTTCTTATGAACTGCTTCTCTTTCTTTTTATTGTTAATCTAGCTACTCTCTTTTATTTCTTTTTTATTATATAATTTATATAGTAAATACAGATAAATATATTAATAAAAATTTGCTTTCAGTGCAATGATGAAGAAAATAAATTCGTATTAGGCCAAAAAAATAAAATTATTCATTTCTTATAAAAAAAAATTGCTAAATTTGACCTGACCGCCAAAAAAAAAAAAATTTATTTCTCAAAAAATTAGCCAATTCCTAGAAGATGATTGGTTGATTTAATAAATTTTTTACCCAGATCACTGGATGGAAAAAAGAATATTTTTTTATGATTATGATTGGTTAAAACTAAAATTATATGATTAAATAAAATAAATTTTTTTATTTTTTTGTAACATTTATATGACCTACCCAGTCATGAGAAACAAATAATTTTATTTACTTAGTCTTGTATGCAAATAAAAAAATACAAATATAGGAAAAATTAAGGCTTATTTGAAACATTTATAATAAAATTTTATTTAATAGATAAATATTAGTATTAAATTACTAGTTTGAAAAGTATAGTATTAGTTTAGAATTAAATATGCAATTAGGATTAGAATTTTAAAATATAGAATTAGAATTAGAAGTGGAATTAAAATTAGAATTTTGGGATTAGAATAAGTATTAATTAGAAATTAAAAATAGTTAAATATTACTAATATTTTTCTGCTTTTTACATTTTATTTAAATTAATAATATAGAATATGGAGTATAAAAATTATAAGATTTTATAATGATGATAGTAAGTTTAATATTACAACTAAAAGTTTAACTTCTAAAGTAAAAAAGTTAATATTTTTTCAAAAATCTAGTTTTTATAAATATTGTAAAAGAAAGGTCAAAATTTTTATTTTGCAAGCAAAAATATATATTTCTTAAATAGTTTAACAATAAAAAGCCACTTTTTAAAATTTTAATATTTAGAAAAATATGAGTATAAATTGACTAAAAAAGTAAGAAATTCAAAATTATTTTTACAGTATTAATATAAATAAATTAATTTGTAATTCAAATAAGAAAAAGTAAACTATTAAGCAATTTTCAAATATGTATATTCTATATAAATAAATCCATCAATTTTTAACCAAATTATTTAAAATTTTTACTGAAAAAAATTTAAGATTAGCTTTATTTTATGCATATATTTAAAATAATCTTTATAAGATTCAAAGTTTTGTAATTAATTTTTAAAAATCATTAATTAGTGAAATTTTAATAAAAACGCATATATATAATTTTTATCTAATAAACATCAACTATAAGTTGCCAAATTTATAAATGCATGCTTTTGAATATATATTAATAGATTATTAAAAAAAAGTAATATAAAAAAAATAAACTTCAAAATTATTTTTTAAAACTTAAAAATTTTATAAAATTTAAATTATTTTACAGTTTGTGAAAAAAGTAATCAGAATTATAAAAGGAGCATAAAATAAAAAAACCAGTAATTAGAATTTTTTTAAATTTTGCAAGTTAGTTGTTAAATATGTAAACATTGTGTATACTAAATCTCAGCTTTTTGTCTTACTTAGTTATTTTTCAATTAATTTTTTAATTTAAAAAAAAAAAATTGTTAAAAATTTAAGAAATAAAAATTTCATAAAGATTTTAATTTATTAAAAAAATTTGTTGTTATTTTAATCAGTAAGTTTTTTAGTAAATTAAAATTAAAATTGACTCAATAGTTCTTAAAATTTAAATAAATTTAATCACATTAAATATTTGGATTAATAATTTTTATTTATATATTTTGAAAATTATTATATTTATAACTTCTTTTATATTTATTGTATTTTATATTTAATTTTAAATTTTAGTTTTTTTAATGATTAAGAGAAATCAATTTTCTTAATAACTAATGAATATAGTAAAGTGTCAAATTTTTTTAATAAAATTAATATGGCATAATCTCAAATCACAATTATTTAAGGTTTAATAATCTGCAATTTTAATGCTTTATGAAATTTATATATTTTTTACAGTTTAAATTTTTAATAATTTTTTTTATCAAATTAAAAAATCAATTGAGAAATAACTAAGCAAGATAGAATACTAAAATTTAATATATATAAAGTTTATATATTTGACAACAAATTTGAAAAATTTGAAGAAATTTCTAATCACTAGTTTTTTATTCTTTATACTTTTTATACTTTATGTAATTCTGATTAAATTCTGATTATTTTTTTTACAAATTATATATTTAGTAATTATAAAAAAATAAAATATTTTCTATTTAGAACTTTTTTGAATAATATGTTACTTTTTAATCCCTTTATCCTATAAAAATAAATATAGTACAATTTGATGTGTTTTATTAAGATAAATCTAACAAGCTATATTTTATTCTTTTATAATTACTAGATAATAAATTAATGCAATAAATTTTAAATAACTGATATTAAACCTATTTATAAATATATAATATCAAAGAACAATATTTTAATTTATATTTTTATTGTAAATTAATGTTTTTTAATTGATTTATTACTTTTATTTTTTCATATATAAATTTTTTATAAAAATAATTTTTTATTGAAGGTATTTTGTTTTTTATATAAATTATAATCAAAAAGTATAACCTAATTAATTAGTTATAAATCAAACTTTTTATTTTCTTTTTTTCAGTTGTAAAAATTAGTATTTTAAATAGAATGAAATTTGAAATCCTTTTTTAATAAAGAATATATTCATTCAGATTAAAAATCTTTTTTTTGATAATAAACTTAAAGAATTACCAGAAAATAGAAATATTTAATCATTAGAAATTCATATCAGATTGTCTAGAATAATGTTAAGATACGGTTTAATTCAATAATACAAGACCAGACAAAGTGAATCTAATAATGATGCCATTATAAAACAACTTAATATATGGGTGTATCAAAATATATTTTGCTCAAGTAATGGCTCAAATAATTACTGTAATTTAGCCCTGATCTAAATACTTTGCTATTTCCAAATTATAACTTGAAGATAAAAAATATTGTAAAAATATGAACGACTATTGGAATAAACTAATATTATAATTTATAATTTATCAAAAGTAAACATCCTTTTCAAAATTTATTAATATAAAAACTTTAATAATCATCAAAATTTATTGGATACATTGAATTGTTGAATTGATGAAAATTCGTACTCTATATATTTCTGAACCAGAGACTATAATAAATAAATAAATTATAAGACATAATTTCACGCGTAAAGATCATCATCTTCGCTGCTCTCGCTTTCAAGTTCCATATTTTCCTCTTCCTCTTCTTCCTCCTCTTCTTCCTCCTCTTCATATTCATCAAGATCATCGTCGTATTCATCATCTGAATTATATGGTGCATAATACTGACAAGTCGGTGCATGGTAATGATTACCATGCGTACGAATATTTTCGTAGTCGCCAAGGCACCTATTCCAATGTAAGGGAAAGTTAAGAAAGTGGCAAGAATTTTTAGAGAGAGAAAATAACTAAATACTTACAACCAACAGAATTCGTAACCACAACGACAACTCATGTGATCACATCCATCATTCTTCTCGATAGACATGTAACAATTTGGACATTGTTTTGTATGCCGTTCATGATAAGCGCGATTGGCGGTAAAATCTTCGGTTTGCAGTTGTTCGTTGAATTGTGTGCAGGTTAAACCACTATGCCAAGGCACATCATGCGTGAAACAGGATTTTGCGCCACAAGCCCCACAAGTAATTATGGGAAATCTATCTATTAGTGATAATGAAAAATTAATATAAAAAACTGAACAATTATAAAATGGCTTAAATTGGTTTACCTCCTGTCGTATGTTCCTGGCCAGAACCACACTTTTGAGCCTTACACCAACGAAAATCGGGGAGTTTACGAATGGCAGCGCGCAATAACAGAGTGTCATACCTTATGTTAAGGAAATACATTTAGTAACTTGCACAGGTGAAGAACTCTATATAAATTTAAAGTTCAAAGAAAGCGAAAAAAAAAAATTTTTACGTTACCTTTCAAATAACTCCTTTGACGCCAGTCTTCGCACATCTTCGTATGTTAATTCTATCGGACAGCGGGACTTTGGACACCGCACTTGAACATCTCCTCCCTTAGAATTCAATTCGGCTTCAATGTGACGCTTGATACAAACAGAGCAAATGTCATTATGGCTACAAGACGAAGATATCTCTTGAATTATTGAATAGTCTTCGCAACAAACACTGCATTCTAGTGTCGTTTCCGTCATTACAACAATAATTCGTTGTGTGCAGGAAAAAAGGTTTGTTGGTTTAACCTTTTTATATCAAAAGCAGCTCGGCACGTCAAAAACCGGTTTGTATTTGCGTGTACAAAATCACATGGTTTGAATACTGCGGTCAATTAAAAAAAGTCACACGTTATTTGTCACATGGCAAATTCTTAGTCCATTTGAATTTTTACATCCAAAGACACATAATTGATCTTGATCTATTCAAAAATTTCCTTTTAAGCCTGCAGACGATATATCTCGAATTTCTCAGTGTTTCGTAGAGACGGTAGATGACAATAATTAATAAAAGCTAAGTATTTTATTTTGAATTATCCATATCTTATTGAATTTGGATAATATGGGCAATTGGATTTGGCATACATCAATTAGACAGATGTTCAAGATTATAAGTCCACATCCTCAATTCACCAATATAGGCAAACCTCATCAATTGCCATCTGATGATTCTGATCTTTTTGTTAATTTCGATAATTTGACTTCCTTTGAATATTGTTGTCTAAAGGCTAAGATGGCCCTATCAACTTATACATCGCGGAAACAGGATTATCAAATTAATATGTAACCATTTACAGCTGGTGCAACTAAATATTCCACAAGTACAAATTTAAAAATATACCGTTAAATATCGACACATAGTGTCATCACTGTCATGGGTCGAAAACTCGATCTTGATTCGCAAAAAATTACAAAAACTGCGGGATGTAATTCTTTTTTGAAATATCTTGTCTTCCTTTTTACTGGCCCTCTCTCAATTTTCCACCCTATCTCTTCAATAACAAATAACTAATAAGACCGTTACGCAATTTTTAATATTCCACACACTTAGAGTGTAAAGCAGACCCGAGCTAATAATAATAAATGCTTTCTATTAGTAGATGTACTTATTTTTTTCTGGCTTAGAGGTTGGGAGTGGTTACATACTAATTGTGATAATGCCGTATAATAACGAAAACATCTTCACCAAACAGTTTACGTTTTTCTCTCTCTACTTCATGTAAACTTTCAGTTGATTAAAATTGTTGGCAAAGTATCATCTGTGATGAAAGTGAGATCCTCAACTTTCAAAAAAAAAGGATAAGTCGTCTTGAATATTATTCATGGTTTTAGCCAAGGAGATTCATTCCGTACCTAGTCGCATGATCTAACGATATGAATGAAACATAAGTCAAACATGTAATTCGCATGGATTCTTAAGGTCAAAGTTCCGTAGTTTTTCCAGCCTGAACAAAATATCCATCATACAAAAGTACCAAATAAATTTCATCTTGAATTGCGGTTAAATAACGCGTAGTCTATTCTTTTTTAGCTGTACAATCTGTATAACCTGTACAATTGTGTGAAACTTTTTTTTTCCTGAAAAGAAGGCTTCTGTTTCTACTTCCAATTACGGTTTGTTTCTACAATTCACTATCGACTTTTGGACAAACAAACCGAGAAATTTTACAAATATGGACACGCGATGATTTCTTTAAATATTTGCATTCTGAGAGTATATTTGAAGCTTGATTTGGATGATAAATACGTTGATATTCTTAAAAGAACAAGAAGCCTCGTGCAAAAGGTTCGTAAATTAACTAAAATGATCTTCTTTGATCCTACTTTCAGCTTTCCTGCTGGCCTCAATTTGGCTAAGAAATTTTAAGATAAACAGTACATAAATTTAACTTCTGTAGCATTATTTTATTTAAATTTATAAACAAAATCCAAACCTACCCTACCTTTCTTTTATTTCGCACTCACCAGTCTTTCCGAATAGTTCTTTCCATTACTCTGAGAGGGAATAGTATAGCATCACACAGGGAAATAATAATTAATTTTTGTCTTTGGAACATTACTCTAAAAATTAAAAATTATATAGAACCACGAATTTGTTGAAGAATTAAATACCCAAATGTCAAAAAAATCGCGTTTGGAATTGATTTAGGAGAGGTACAATTGCAACACCAAGCCGCCAACTTGTGATTTACGTTTCTCAATATTCTTGAGGGATAACAAGCCGAGCGTGTGACATCAAAATTTTCCATAAGTTTCTAGCTTCGAAATCCATCAGAAAACAGTCAAGGGATTAAGATCAATATGACGAAATTGAACTATTTTACACGTAAGGACGGCACACCACGAATCTTACGAGCACACCTCAACAGAGCAACAGACGGACGAAGCGCGAGAGCACCACCGCGAGAAGGAATCGAAAAGGAACAATAGCACCCTTACAACACTCGCAACGTCGCCTTTGACAGTTCAGAAGAGAATTACAGAAGGTGACAGACTTGTCGCGATAGAAAAAACCAAATATTCACATTGTTTTTGTGATCCTTTGTTTTTATTTAAAGAAGCTCTATAGATGTGCTAATTATTTCTTTCTAATATGGAGTTTTGATTCTTTACGATTTAAGACTCGTTCCCAGCCAAAAATCAGTTATAATCGGGAATTTGTCTCTTAAATAAATTATCCATAACAAGTAGTGTTAAAAAAACAAATGAAAATTGTGGCCAATTTCACATGAATGAACACTAGAAATTTTTGATTTCACGTGATAATTACGGAAACTATAAAATCCGCAGCAAAAGTTTGATTTAAAAAAAAAATTTTTAGCAATAATTCCTTTACCTAACCAATTCAGTATAGCATGATTTAAAACTCAATATTATTTGTTGAGTATACATCTCAAAATTTTTGAATAAGTATAATATCTGGGAAATCCAATATTATACCCGAAAAAAAAATATACTGTGCAATTTTTTATTTAATTACTTTCATTTTCATTTACCCGTTGGCCACTGCATTCAGTACCCCTCAAAAATGGTATTAAGATCTGATCACAGGTAGTACCTGGTATGTATGCAATGGCCAACGGTACTTAATTTGAATATTTATATTACTATATTATATTAAGTGTCTATTGCTAATAAACATTTTTTTTTTTTTTTTTAAAAAAAAAAGAAATTCATGAATTCAAACAAGGTCTTCAAATTAGGTTTTCATTTCCTTCCATTGGTTTTCCACTCATATATTAAATAATTATTATAAATTTAAAAATTTTCAATTTATAAAAATAAAATTACACGTGATTCAATATCAAAAGTGTAAACCCTTTGGTACTTCCGTTACTTATGTTTTCAAATGTTGGCTCATAAAAGAACCCCAATTTTCTATATGGAAGATAACAAAAAAAAAAATAATAATTATTGATTAAATTGATTCGGAGAGTAAAATTTCATTTATTGGTAGTTTTTAAATTTATTTATAAATTGATCGAAGGATGGTAGTGGTCGGTTAAGATCATTAGGGCAAAGCAACAAGTTTTTTACTTGGTTTAAGAATTTCTTCAAGAAATTTAAGAAATCTAGATCATTAATTGTGTCATCTAAATGTCTAAATAGAAAGTTCTACTGCAATTTAATATGATTGGTTGGACTAATTTCAAATTAAAATTTGATTATGTATCAGTTATTGTTCAGTCGATTAGGAATATGCGGGATTTATAATGACCAATATTTTTATGAGACATCTAGTAGATGGGCATGTGGGATGTCGGTCAAGACCGCATGATTCCTTCATCCAATAACCATTTATCATCATTATGCAGCCAAATAGGATCATATACTGTTTTGACATACTGATATTTTTAGACTAAGGTACAAATAAATATATTTTTGACGCATTAAAAAAAATCACATTAAATTTTATTGAGTTTATTTCTATGAAAAATGATCTTGGACGTCTGCATAACAGCATATTCTAACATATCTATCCAATAATTAATATTTTTATTCAGTCCCTGTAAAAAAAGTCGATCCGGTTTTTTTAATATTCCGTCTTTTTTTCCGTAAAGGCTCATAACTTTATATCACAGAATTTATCGAATTATTTACATTTTCCGTGAATGGATCCGCGAAAGGCTCATTTTTACAGAGTTTTTACAGAAATAACGGATAAAACTTTTTATAGTGAATCGGCGGGATTTTAATGACCGATATTTTTAATTTTTAATATTGAAAACGTTATTAGTAGCAGTAGATGGGGGATATCGGCAGAGACCGATAACTTTATTTCCCATCCAATAACTATTTATCATTATGCAGCAAAATAGGATCATGCTGTTTTTGAATACTGATATTTTTAAAATAAATATATTTTTGACGCATTAAAAAAATCACATTATAAAAATTTTATTGAGTTTATTTCTATGAAACATGAGCTTGGACGTCTGCATAATAACACATTTATTGGATAAGGATGTTATATTCACAGGTTGGTAATATTCTAACATCTCTACCATATAATTAATATTTATTTTGTCACTGTACTATAGAGTATAGTAGTATTGCATTAATCAGTAAACTAAACAATAATCTGCATTCTTCAATTGTGAAAGTATATATTCGGCTGAAGGCGTCAAATTATCTCGGGATATCTCGGAAGACCCGACTAACAGTCAATCAGTCAGCTTAAAGTTCCTACATCAAAGGGGAATCAGTCAACCATCGGTTAGAGTTTCTTTCGTTTTTTAAACCATATATGATATATAAATTAGTGATATTACATTATATACATAAGATTTTTCAAAACTTAAAGAAATATATATAAAAGACCAATATTTGTCTGAGCAGTAAAATTTCATGTAATCAAACCTGATAGAAGAACCGCAGAGAAGCTTTTTCCAGTTAGAACATCGAGATTTATGTTTAATTTTCGCGATAATACATATGCAACATACCGACGCGATAAAAGCCAATGCGATATTAACCTTCGACGATCAGAATTAACTTAGTTTCGGCCCGCACTATGGTCACTGAGATTATTCATTACTACGAATTATCAGCATAATGATAAATAATAAAGAGAGAATTTTTTGTTACGATATGCAATATTAGCAAAAAAGAAGAGACTCCTTTTAGCCAAATCACGTTAGAAATTGATTTAGCATTGTACATCATACATGACGCATTATTGATTAATTGTGCGATTTTGTACCCCATTTTTCCATAAACATCTTTATTATAATATAACATCAAAAAAAAAAATTTTTTTTTTTTTTTTCCCCGGAAATAATTTTTTTTTCCTTATTCAAACATGTATGGTACAATATTTGATTTTACATTGTTAATAAATTATTTGTAACTTTTTATTTAACCGACATTTCTCAGAATTACAGTCAACTCACTATAAATGCACACCTTATACATAGTTTTTTGTAATAGTGCATTTTAGAGAGGGTGTGCTGTGTGCATTTATAGAAAGTAAATAATTAGAGATCATATAAGCTTGAAACCGAACCAGAGGTTATATAATGAGTGCATTTATAGAGACTTTATAGAGGAAGGGTATATATAATGAGAGCATTTATAGAGACTTTATATAAGGTGCATTTACGGAGAGTTGACATATTATACTGTAAGTTCGGATTTTTATCGAATATCAATATAACGAGGATTCGTTCTAACTGATCAGAATTCGCAAATATTAATGTACTACTGTAATATGCGTAAAATATTTTTTTTTTTATGATACAAAAAATCATCAAGAGATTCTTAAATAATTTAATAAATATGATAATATTGTATAAAGTAAAATTATTAATATTTTTTTTTGACGATATATATATATGCTAAATCACATTTCATTTTTCATTTTTAATAAATTAATCCTAAATCTTTTTAGAATAGAATTTTTTTGTTCAATAAAAACAATAAAGATAATAACGACCCACTATAAAAAAAAAAAAAATTTTCTCTTTTACTATCAAGTATTGTATGTAGTCAACCTTATTATATATTATCCGTAATTAATTCATAGACAATAACACAGCCCATTCATAATTAGTATATAAAGTATAATTGAAAACGTAAAAAGGTAATTATTGTTTCCTTTATTTTATCGGATAAATTTTTTTTGGGATGACACAAAACGCCGATCAAAAATTTCAAACGAGAAAAGGTCAGTTAAATTTTTAAAATCAAAATAAAAAGGTATTAGTTTAAAAATTAATGATAATAATAAAAAGATAATTACGAATTCGGAAAAAAAATTCTCTAATAAAAAATCAATTAATATAATATTCATATAGTATAAACGAATACTTGAAAGAAATAACGCTAATTATTTTATGCTAAATTTTTCAGTTAGCTACGCCACTAATAAAATAAATTTACGTAAAAAATACATATATACATAAAATATATATAATATCTGAAATTGATGGAATTGGCAGTTATTTGATGATTACTTTCAATTTGTTACTTCTTTGCGCCTTCTTGTTTACGTAAGTTGGGAGAAATTATTAGTGTATTAAAAATTTACGCCACTTTGTCGGTATAAGGAACCATTATTCTCCTAAAATTAACATGTATTTATTTAATTAGAATAATATCTTAACCGGTAATTACCGTATTATTTAGATGTAAATAAACAATGAAAATAAAGCTTTTCAAGGATTATAAGGATCTTAAAATGGTCAAATTCTCAAAACGTATTAGAATATCATTCGTGAGAAATAAAAATAATTATTAAAAAATTTTCGATCTTTAGAACTTTAGGCGCACAAACTTAAAAAAAGTTAATGACTTTTTTAAATCCTATTGTTCTTCGGTTATTTCAGATTTAGAAATTATGGTTAAATTATATGAATATACATTTATGTTCAATGAAAAATAAGCCGTTAAAGAAAAGAAATCTTTTACAGAATTATTTGAAACCTTAAGGTAATAATAATAATAATAATAATCAATCTGAACACACACGACAACAGAGATGTAATAAATAATGATACCAATCAATAATTAGGAAAAAAAAGGAAAGTATTTGCATTCTGATAGAGTTAAATATTATATTTTATGCAGGAAAATACTTTTGATTATCAATTCTAAGGAGTTCAAAATCCGACGCTGCGTTCCAATTATTTTCTTTTTTTTTATTGTATTTTACAAATATAGTTAATGAATATAAGTATAAGTGTTGTACGGGTTTGTGTCTCCATTCAAAGATGTAATTGGTTAGTATCAGCTCATTTTTTTTTTTCTCGGGAAATCTTTCGTTAATTCTTTTGCACGTGATACCGATCGATCGAAAAGACAGGAAATAAACACGAAAAAAATTCGATTTTTTAATTTTTTAAAACGAAAATATTTTAACCATCTGGTATAATCAAATTTCTAAATATATCGAAATCAAATAAATTTCTTTGTTGTTTTTCTTAATCGTAAAAAACTTAATCTACAGCCTTGCTACTGTATTTTATTTATCATCAATCACTTTGAAATTAATTAATAGCACAAGCATTAATAATAATGAACATAAAAATATATATATATATTTTTTTTATAACTTACATAACATATAATAATAAAAAAAATAATAATAAAATAATAATTTACATAATATATAAGATTTTTCTCCCATCATTCTTTCCACCGTCAAACAAAAAGTACAAAGAAGCTTAAGAAATATTAGACATATGATAAAACTTAAACAGCCAGCGAAACAATTAAAGGAATGTGTGTGATAAAAGTAATGGAAAGAACGATGGGGATTATAATAGTCTTAATTTCTTAAGCTTATTAGGGTTTTATATTTCACCGGTAAAAAAAAAAAAAATTTATATATATATATATTTACTATATGAAATTATATAAAACAGGTTATTCTAAAAATGTTAATTCATCTCATTCTCCTTCTATCAAATAAATAATTTAAAAAAGAAAATAAATAATTTAAAAAAAAGAAAAATAAATAATTAAAATAAAAATATAAAAATATATATATATACAAAAGATAAAAATTTAATAATGATACTGGCAATAATCATGATAATTTATATTACCATTATAATTTATGTTACCATGATTATAATTTATGTTGCCATTATAATTTATGTTATCATTATAATTTATATTATTATAATAATGATAATTATCATTAATTATGATACGATAGTTTTCTTCGTCGTTGTTGTTGTTGTTATCGTATTCATTGTAGATGACATTCATGTTCGGTAAATAAACCTCTTCTGAGAGTTGTGTCGGAGTTGGTGAAGAAGAAGAGGAAGAAGAGGTTGAGGAGAGTGAAGGTGAGGATATCGTGGGCGCAGACGGCACAGATGAAAAGGCGCTCATACCATGATTACTGGGGGGGACGAATTGCTTGAACCGGGTCTTTTTTTTGGGTTCAAAACGGTAGTTGGGGTAAAATCTTTGATGTAGAATTTGAGCTTGACTCGCTAGCGAGTCGTACATATTTTTCGCGTCCTGAGGGATTTCCTTCCAAATCTCTCTCGCCATTTTGCATAAATTAGGCATAGTGATCCTGTGTCCACCATGTTTAAGCTCCAATAGGAGACAGTTTTTCATTAAAAAAAATGAATTTGGCGGTCTCGGAATATTAGTCCTAGTTGAGCTTGTAAATGGCCTGCGCCTGGTTGATATCAGGTCAATCAAGTGAAACCTCGGATTATAAATATAATTGATATTGACCAAAGGTAAGAAGTCTTGGTTGCGGTTCGACATTTTTTTAAAAAAAATATTTTGCAGTTAATTGCAAAAAGTTGGAATGGTGTGGTCTTTAAATAATTTGTCGGAGAAATTTAAGGGGTTATTTGATATTTATAAACCCGGCGAATGAAACCCTGTACTTTTTGTTTCGTTATACGTACGTAAGAGGAATGAATAAAATGAAAGAATTTTTGAGCTCTATTTAAGTTAAATGTGATTAATGTAAAATTGAATAAATAGACTATAATATTTTTTGTTTGTGTAATTATAAAATTGAAAAAAAAAAATTTCGTGCATTTTTAATATGCAGATAACAACATATTTAAAGTATAGTTAAATTCAAAATTTTTTTTTTTTTTGCCGAATATCTTGTACAACAAAAAGCTGCATGCCACAGAGAATTCCTTATTAGTAAATTACATGATAAACTTATCGTTCTTGTATTTTTTTTTTGTTTTAATTTATTTTTTTCATATTTTAATCTAGAAATTCCATTTCTCATTATTTATCAGAATAAATGCTATTAATCAAGCGAAAAAATTAATTTATTATTTATGTTATTATATGAAATTAACTGAAAAAGATTCCTGAGATCATAATAAATTTTCACGCGATAAAATAATCACGCAACAATTTTATTATTCATAATTTTAAGGAAATGTTTAAGTCAAAGCCATATTACTTAATACAACATGTCTATCATTTAATCCTTATTATTCTACATGAATGCTGGATAAATTTATAATTCCTTTTTTCTTTTTTTAATTTTTAATTAAATTTGCATATTGCATCACGTTACAACCCTTTATTATTTGTTAATGATAAAAAAAAAAAAAAACAACAAAAAATAAAAATAATCCATGCAGAAAAGATTTATTTTGATGATAAACAAATTGTTTTACGATCGTAGTAATGCATACATGGGATAAGATAAATATTTTATCGAAAAAACATCTCCGTTAGAAATTTGTTTTCCATCATGTTATAATCTGATTCGCTCAATTTCTTACAGGAATTGTAGCAAATATTTTGTACTGCAAATTGATTTTACAAAACAATTTAGATATTGTTGTTAAAAAATATGAATATGCAGGAGATAATTTATTTAGTATAATATATATAAATTAATAGATTGAAAGAAATTTAATAAAATTAAAAAGAAACTACGTAATCATCATTTAATTGTACTGTTCAGTGAAGATAAAAACAAAAAAGATTAAGAAATTGTTCATCAGTATCTCTGTTTGGATGATCAAAAATCGGATTATGAATTCCGGATATAATACCTTTCAAAGTCTTACCATTACACTTCAAACAATGAAAATCTCTTATGTACCTTATATTATCACGCCCCAGTACTATGTTTGTTATAACCGAAATTAATTCTAATGAATTCTAGACTCAAATAAAATTTTGTATTCATAACACAAGGGTACACAGATATTTGTAATTGCATTAACTTTAACCTGTTGTAAGTTGTAATGGAAATATAAAACTCCGGGATGAAAGATTCGATACCATGTGATAGTAATCTAAAAATATATTTAATTTAAAAGGAAACAGATAAAAATTGTGGCTATGATTTTATAATATATATTAATAGGTTTTATTTATATGTAAAATGCAAAATGTGCCATTTACTTGATCATAACTCTTTTAGTTAATAATATGTATTTTCTTACATTTGTCAATTTTGGAATCCCGATGATTGGGTTCATCACAAAAATCTATTGGTTACACATTCCAGTTGATCCAATTATTTTTCCAGTAAAAAAAAAAATTACTAACTATATTTATACTAAAATGATCGATTTGTATAAATTTAGAAATCCTTATAGTGCAGATCATATCTTAATTCATTTATCGTATTTTTTTTTCAGATACGTAAGTGTAAATTATAATTTTTTTTTAACAAAAATTTTGAACTTCTTTCATAAATTTTATGCTAAAAGTCAGAGTGATTCGAAACATGTTCCACATGCTGTATGCACATAAAACATGAAAGTTGTGGCTTGACCCCTTAGGTTCTTTGCATATAAACTTCAATTTATCATACTGTACATCCATACTTTCTTTATTATATGTTAAAAATAGATTTTTATCCAATTTATAATTCAATTATCCAATAAAATTAAGAAATATTTATGTACGTGTATTTACAAGCCACAATTTTTGTGATTTTTGTGTTAACCTTTCGGGACTTCCTTCGGATGTTGATAAATTTAATACAGATTTTCCATGATATGTAATGTTTTTATGGCTTTTTAAAAGGGGAGTTGCAGTTTGATATTCATTAATATATACAAACGCCACTATATAGAAATTTCTTAATTTGGTTGTCTTAAAAAAAAGTTAAATATTTTTACAACAAAATCGTAACTTATCAGCTAGTTAGATATGTATTTCAGATTTTTTTAAATTCAATTTAATATTTTTTACCTTTTTTTTTATTATATTTACTTTCGATCTACTTCTATTTCCTTCCTTTTTTTTCTCTCTGATTTCTTACCTTTATTTCTCGCCTGCTTCTTTTTAAACAAATATTTTATAAAATTTATTTGAAATACTTCCTTTTTTTTTTTTTACTTTCTTTGACATTAATTAGATTGATTTATTTATTTTTTTCTTTTTTATGCCAATTTATCACCTGAATATACTTTAATCTTTAATAAAGTTACGCTTTTTTTATTTTACAATTAGTTAAATTTCATTTTTTTCTCTCTCTCTCTCTAATGTTATGAAAAATACTATTAAAATGGTAACACTTTAATTCTTTAACTCTTTTTGTCTTTAGGAATCGTTAATAAAATCATCATAAATTTCCTCTTGTCAATTTTAGAACCTGACATAACCGAAAAATTTTATGAATATTTAAATTTTGGTCGAAAAACCAACATTTTGGAAATGATTTCTTAAAAAACATCGGCCCGAGTTAAGTTTAGTAATTTGATGATATTAAAATGCAAATACTATATGTTGAATTATTTTTTCATGTTTTTATTATTGACATATTGAATAATTTTTATTTATTTTATTATCTATTTCTTTCAGATTTTCTCGGTTAAGAATGTTAGTTGTAACATTAATCATGAATGATTTCAAGAATGTTGCAATGTGTTGCAATACGTAAAATGGTCGTAATCATTACTTTTCGATTTGAATCCAAATCATGAAAATCAGTAAGGAATATATTATAATAATGATAACAATAGGAGGAAGCTGAAATCAGAAACAAAAAAAAAAATCGAAAGATCTGGTTTTGAATTTGATGATAACGCTGGAAGAATATGAATATAGTGAATATAGTGTGAGCTAGAAGATTGAGTCATCAATTACTGATCGTGTTATTACTATATGCGGTATAGGTATTGTTCTAAAAAATTGAATATTACCATTGGAACATTGTAAAGGGGGTATGAGATACTAATCACATGATAATTAATAGATTTTAGCAGGAAAAGTTTTAATACAACGATCTGATCAACCTTTTGAAAATATCGACATTTAATAATAACTATTGCGAAAGTATCGTATGCAGAACTATTAATGGTAAATAAAGTTTCAATTACTTTTATTATAAGATTTTATTTGTAGAAATTCAAATTTTTAATCATGACTTTTTAAAGTAAAAAAAAAAAACTCTGAATTCGAGTATTAATTTGGGATCGAAAGCGCAGTAAAAAGTTAAATTATTGTTTCGAAGATTCTTACCGAATACAGCTATTGCCGACACTTCCATAAACAGTGGACTATGATACTATAATATCCTAGTAATATTGGTATTTTCCTGTATTTCACAAAATTTGTGAAACACAATCGCTTTAACAATAATTCCTAAAATATTATGTAATTTTTACGTATATACCAGGTATTTGGATATTTGAGTAAAGTTTCTTACAAGTAAGGTTATAGGAGATTATGATCGCTGTTTACCTTACAAACATTACACCAGTTAAGGAGTACGAAATTTTGAGTTCCAATATTGAACATTCTACTTTCAATTGATTGGTGGAGATGGTATTGTGGAGGTTAGTATTGGTAGTAGATATACCACCTGATCTACTTGGTTGGCTAATGTTTCGTTCATAAATGCGTTAGTAAACAAATTAGCATACCTTTTTATTGTAAGACTATATCCAACAGGTAACTGGTACTATATGGATTTCAATGCAATTGCCCAAATCTTACTGAACCTATTAAAGCATACAACAAAGTAATCATGAGTAAGTTTAGGGGGTGCTTAATTCTTATTATTAATTTTTTATTAAACCTTATATTATTCAAAGTTAGGAAGGGTGCTTATTTTCGAGGGCTTTATTTTACAATTTATGGTATATTTGAAATTTTTATATAAACTAACATTATAAAGGACAAAATTGTAACCAAGTCATTTCAATTATAATATATAGATACCTATAAACTGAACTTGAGCTGAGAGTTGGACTTGAAACTAGAGAATCTGGCACCCAAGCAGTTATTATAACATTTGTTCAATTTAATAAAAATCGGGATGAGAAAAAATGGTGAAAAAAAATCAAGTGTGAAATGGTATTCTTAATTCTTTGCGTCTTTTGATTCCAAATATATTAAGTAATTTTTGTAAGTATAATTTAACGTCCATCATTAGATTAATTAGCCTTAATGCACTTTTTTTTTGTGTAATCGATTTCTTTATATGGCTTTTAAATTATTTCCTTTTCATTCTTGATATGTATATACAAATATGACTAGCATTGAATTTTTTTTTTAATTTTTAATCATTATAAAAATAATCATTTTTTTTGAACAAAATTTTAGAAAGAGCTTATATCAAAAAATTATTATTTTTTTTAGGTGACCTTATAAGTTTCAATGTAAGAAGTAATTAATTTTTTTTTTTTATTTATTTGAATTTTCCAAATTTTCCAAAAAAAAAAAACGCTATAATTCTAAATAATAATCAGTATTCAGATTTTTTAAATTAAGAGGGTATTAAAACTCTATAGAGCATTGAGTTATTAGAATATTATAGTAATATACTTATATCAGACTTGTCTTAATATAATTACACTTACTTACATATATTAAACATAAAATAAGAAAAACAAAATATATATAAGAACTAAGCATTATGAAACAAAACTACTTCTCTGAAGAAAAAGTCAACTTGTCATCTACACAATTATATTATCATTACAAACAATGATACAACCAAAAATTTTTAGGTTAGTTCTAGCCAGAACTCATATTTTTCTTTTTAACTAAAAGCTAACTACATGTAAATACTGTCAGGTGTAGAATGTTTAACTTAATGTAAATTCTATTTAAAAAGATAAAAAAAAGAATATAATTTAATAGAAAAAATAAATAAACTTAGAACAAAAAGTTTTGTTTCTAACTAAGCTATTATTAAATATTAATTATACAACTTTATTTTTTTCTCTTGAACTTTCTGTTTATATTTGTTTCTATTAATTCTTCTATCTATTTATCATGCCATTATTGATAATATTTATACCATTATATTATTATTCAAGCATTTCATTCTTAACTATTCTACATTATTAATTGGAAGGTAACTCTTTATAAATAGATGCTTTATATACTTGTAATTTGCTTTTTCTTTTAGAAATCTTTCTTATGTAAATTTATATACCATATAAAAATTATCATCATCATACATATGATTGAAGATGATTTTCTGATTCAATCTATTAAATGCACATCAATTTGAGATCTAATTAAATAAAAATACTAGGTTACTTGATTTAATAAACTGCTCTTTAAGTATTGATTCTTTCATTTTTAAATTTTTAATAAATAATAAGAAGGATAAGAGAGCTATCAGCACATCACTGTCATTGAGTAGTCTCCGCTTTTTTATATTATTAACTAAATCTTTAATTCATTTTTTCATGAATAAATCTGCTTTTTTTATATTTGAATTTAATTCATTTTCTTTATATTCTGAATAGATTATGCAATACTGTATTAGTCTATTACCTTATATCTTTTTTCTTTGTATACAAGTTATTTTGTATAACTAATAGCTCTATGCTTTGAATAAACCTTTTCCTGCTTACTGCATATCTTATTAAATACAGCTTTTACTAATGGAATTTTAAGTGAGAGTTAAATGACTTATTTCTTACATTTTCAACAAACTTTTCTATTGTTTAATAGTATAATAAAATATAATCGCAAACATAAGTTAAAATTAAAATATCACGTAATGTATTTGACTAAAAATCTAATATAGGTTGTTATTTTATTATTTTTAAATAATATCAAAGCTAATTATTTAACTAACGATTGATATTTTTTAATAATAAAACTGAAGTTTATTAAAGTATTTATTTTTCATTCCTTTTAATATTAGTAATGCAAGTATTACTGCAGTCAAATATTTGAATATATGAAATTAACATATACTTCCTATGATAGTATTATATAAAAGTTTATATTTCTCCGTTACTTATTTGTTATTTATAAATACTTGTAATCAATATTAAATTTTAGATTTGTCCAATTGGTTTTTTTAATTGAACAATTTTAGACCATATAAATCAGATTTGAACATAATTTTGAATATAATTTTAGACAGTTAAAACTGTTCAAAAGCTCTAATATTCATCAATTGAAACTAAAAATAAAATATAAATATAATATTAGAATGTTAAAAAAGTAAATATTTAATAAATTAAATAATAAAAAATTAAATAATATTAAAAATAATATTTAAAGATTTGAATAATTTAATAATTAAACTAAATTAAATATTAGCCAAAATTAAATTTTTTATCATGTGATCTATTTAAAACCTGTTCAATAAAAAAAAGATTTTAATTTTGAATAAGTTTTAAATAGATTTTAAATAAATGTTTTAAATCGTTTAATTGTCTAATTGTTCAATACTGCTTGTAATTATATATTTTTTTTTCTTAAGAAGTTAAAGTTTTAGAAGGATGTAAAAATTACCTTTCTTAATATTATTGTCTGAAGCATAGCAAAGGACTATATAAATTACGAAGGTCGATGATAATCAGTATCACGTGGCGATTTCCAGTTATCCGCATGCGTCATTTCTGATTAGTCCACACAGAATGTATATTGAAATTTCATGCTACATCAAAAATAAACAAGTTATAATTACTTTTTTTTTTAGATTTTGGCTAGTAAGTATATTTTTCTTTTAAACGACTTTCTTATTTTTTCCTAGAATATATAGGTTTCTGGATTTCTTGTACATACTGGACTGGTGAGTTGTTTTTTATTTGTTTTGCTTTATAGAAACATTTTTAACGTTTCATTTTTATTTTCTTTATCTTAGGAATGCAGGTTTTTTGTACATACCGTACTTTTAAAGGTAAATTGTGACTTGTGAGGGCTTTTCTTATTTGTTTAATTTTAAAGAAACGTTTCTAACGTTTTATTTTTTATTTTTATTTTTTTTAGGAATATCAGAATTTTTGTACAAATTGAATTTTTAAAGATATTTGGATTTTTGTACAAAATCTTTCACTCCAGACTTATAATGGTTTCCGTTTCCTAGTATAATATATTTGCAATTTTGCACTAATCATATAAATCATATATATAGGCAGTTCAGTTTTAAAATGTATAATATTAATAAATAATTTAATTGCCAATCCATCTAAAATTGGCACTGCGTTACTAATAAAATTTGGGATATTAACGATAATAAAAAACCCCATTTTTTACATCTCACGTGTGGGATAAACTTTCACCCATTTCACTCATTTCACAAATAAAAGTACCCTTCAATTTTTTACTAGTTCTATAAAGAAAAATATTTAAAAAAAAGTCTTTAAAAAAAACTTAGAAAGCCAAAAAATATATGTTTATAATGTAAATAATATAATATAGTAAAATAAAATATTAAAATTTCTTATATTTTAAGGTGTAAATCTGACGCGCGTACATAGTAAACTCATTATTTTGCATATGAATGTATAATTTTTTTTTTGCAAATTCTTTTTTTCAAGTATTTTTTCAGTATATCATATGACTTTTATTTATAGTTAATATGTTGTCTATGAAAATATTCTTTTCTGAAGATTGTATTCTAGCATAAAATTGGCAAATTTAACCCCGAATTTTATTAGTAACGCAGTGCTGTTCTTAGACGAATCAGCAATTAAAATTCTTATTAATCATTTAGATGAAAATACTATATTAAAATGAAAAAAATAAAAAAAGTGTATATAGTAAAGTGAAATAAAGTGTTATTAAAAATTATTAATAAACAGTTTTTTATACTTGTAAAGTTTATTTATTTATTTATTGTTATTTTGCCTATCTATTATGTAAAATAGGGTACATTTGGTTTAGCAAGGTTAATATTACTACTGAAAATTAGTTTTTAAAGTAAAAGGTCAATATTTTCTCAAAAAATTTAAGGTTTTTTATAAATACTAGGATTCATCTATTAACTAATATGTTATCAATTAATATTTAAATATATTTAGTGTTCTGCACGAATCGATTCATGACACGGTGTGACCCTGATTGCTCCTGAGTAATAAAAACGTATTTTGCGAATAACTTTTGATCTGGCAGTCCGATTTTGACGATTATTTTTTTATTTTGATCAGGGCAACGAGACCTATCAATTAAAAAAATGATCATCGAATTTGGATCACTAGATCCTGAGATAATAATTTTTGGAAGTCAAATCGAGTCCGAATCGAATCTGAATTGAATCGAATTTCAAAGGAGAAATTTGATTCGTGCGGAACACTAAATATATTTATATTAAATTATAATAAAAAATTTTTATTGAAAAATTTCTGGATAAATAACATTATAAGTATAATTAATTAAATTTGCATTATTTTCTAGTTGTTTAATAATAAGAATTTTTAAATATTTTCTTGATATTATTTTTGAACATGCAATATATAATTATCCATGAGAAAATACAGGAGTTAGAAGATACAAACTAACTCAATTTAATGATTGTTCCTGAGATTTATTAATAATTATTGCAAATACTGGTTATATTAGAAATTGATGACATTTAAGAGTAAAAGAAAAATTAATATTTAAAGGTGATAAAATAATACATGAAATAAACGTATATAATTCACCATGTTTTCAGTAATAATTTCTGCTTCAATAATATGCTTTTGAATGAAAAAAATGACAAATTAATCTAGTTCTATTACAAAAATTATTAGATAGATTAAAATTACATAATAATATAACTGGATATACTATTTTTAATGATAATTTATGAGGAGAAAGTCCTCCAATAGTTAAAAAATTAAGAAATTCTATTGGATACTGATGTTCTGGATTTGTTTGTTCTTCAATTATAATATTCAACTGCTTCTCCAGAAAACTGATCTATAATAATAATATTAATATTATTAATATCAATATTTTTGTAAGTATAGCACATTCAACCAAATATTGAGAGTTGTAAAATTAGAATAAATAAAATTAATAAGATCATTAATATTTTGTAATAGTAAAATAATATCGTAAAAAGTTGAATAATATTATATTCTAATCCTCTAATAGTAAAAATACATCTCTTTCCAACTTTAAGTAACTATTCAGCAAATTTCTTTTATTTAGCAACATCAGATTGATTTTTTACATAAAATAAATATATTAAACTTCAATATTATTAATTTTATATGAATTCATAAAGTTAATCTTTGTAAGTAAAATTTTACAATATCTTCACAATTTCCTTTTATTACTACTAGAAGTATTTATAAAAACACTGGTCAAAATCAATTCTATCAGGTACATATCAGGTACGGTGATTAATCAGATAAATATCAGGTATTTTTATCAGGTATCTGATATCTAAACTATTAATTATTAATATGTATATTGGGTATTGATCTATTTTACACATACAGTATCAGATACCTAATATGTAAATTTTAATATGTAAGAATGTAAGATTTTTCTTTTGTATAACATATTGTATTATATATAATCAGTTTAAACTAAAATTTTTATTTAAATTCATTTTTTAGATAATTTTTATAAATAATTTTTTAAGAAATTTTACAGTCCATTTGAATAATATTTAATAACTGAAGGATTTTATTTAAAAAACTTTTAGATAAATATTTTTGAGAAATTTTTTAAAAGTCCGTTTGGAAAAATTATTTTTTAAGAATTTTTTAACTAAGAGAAATGTATAAGGCATTTTTTAATAGAGAATTTTTTAAGAGTTTATTTGAGAATATTATTTTTTGAAAATTTTTTAACTGAAGGTATTATTTGATAGAGAAATTTTTAAAAGTTTGTTTAAAAAAATTATTTTTGTATTTTTAATTAAGGGATTGTTTAGAGCATTTTTGATAAACATTTCTAAAAGTTCATTTAGAAAAATTATTTTTTGTATTTTTTAATTAAAAGAATTATTTAGAGCATTTTAAAGATTCGTTTAAAAAGATTGTTTTTGAGAATTTTTTAGCTAAAGAGATTATTTGAAATATTTTTGATAGAGAATTTTCTAAGAGTTCATTTGAAAAATAGTTTTGGGAATTTTAATTAAAAGGATTGTTTAGGGTATTTTTTGATAGAGAATTTTTTAAGAGTTTATTTAAAAAAATTATTTTTTAAGAATTTTTTAACTAAAAGGGTTATTTGGGTAAATTTTTTTTTAAGAATTTTTTAACCAAAGTGATCATTTAAAACATTTTTTATAGAGAAATTTCCAGAAGTAAGTTTATTTGGGAAAATTATTTTTTGAGAATTTTTTAACTGAAAATATTAGTTAATATAAATAGAAATTTCTAAAAGTTCATTTAGGGAAATTATTTTTTGAATTTTTTAATTAAGAGAATCATTTAGAGCATTTTAGATAGAGAATTTGCTAAAGATTTGTTTAAAAAAATTATTTTTAAAAATTTTTTAACTAAAGGAACCATTTGGAATATTTTTTGATAAAGAATTTTCTAAGAATTTGTTTGGAAAATTGTTTTTTAAAAATTTTTTGGAGAAATATTGTTTGAGAATTTTTTAACTGAAAATATCATTTGATAGAGAAATTTCTAAGAGTTCATTTAGGAAAATTATTTTTTGTATTTTTTAATTAAGAGGATTATTTAAGGCATTTTTGATAGAAAATTTCTATAAATTCGTTTGAAAAGATTATTTTTGAGAATTTTTTAACTAAAAGAATCATTTGGATTATTTTTTAATAGAAAATTTCTAAGAATTTATTTGAAAAAATTATTTTTTGAGAATTTTTTAACTGAAAATATCATTTAATAATGAAAGTTCTAAGAGTTTGTTTAGAAAAATTATTTTTTAAATTTTTTAATTAAGAGGATTGTTTAAAGCATTTTTGATAGAGAATTTTCTAAAGATTTATTTGAGAAAATTATTTTTGAGAATTTTTTTAACTAAAGGAATTGCTTAAAACATTTTTTAATAAAAATTTTCTAAGAATTTGTTTGAAGAGATTATTTTAAGAATTTTTTTGATCTTATTCATGAACTAGAACCTGATTTTGATATTTCATGTGTGAAAACTATAAAAAAATTATACAGGATATATATAAACAGAGCACTGAACAACTTTTAGGTATGCTAGTTAGCAAATCTGAAACTATCAATTTTACTACTAACATGTAGACATCTTGCTGAAATGATGAATATATTGAAATAACAATAAATTGGGTTGATAAAAATTTTAACATTTATAAAGCTATTCTTTTCTGTGAAGTGTTACTACCATCCCTTTATACTGCTGAAAATGTAAAAAATGCTCTTGTCTGAATCTTTAAGCATTGGCAAATTCACCACAAAATTTTTACCACAACAACAGATAATGGAACAAATATCTTAAAGGCTGTATAACTCATGAAAGATGTTCAAAGTATTAGCTGTGCTGCTCATACTATTCATCTTAGTGTTACAAAAGGACTTACACAAGTTGCACAATTTACTAAACGTGTTAAAATTTTGATGCTTTTTTTTACTACAAGTCCAAAACAAAGTGAACGGCTTTGTGAAGCTCAAGTACAATGTGGATTTAAAAAGATTTTAGATGTTTAACTTGACATTAAAACACGTTAGAATTCTGCTCATCTTGCATGAAAACGATTAATTGCATTATATCATCCCATTCAATATTTGACAAATACCCTGCATCTTTCTAGTGATAGGACAGATAAAAATGATGGTGACTATCTAGAACAAATAGCTTTAACGCTAGATGAGTGGAAGTAAGTATTTAAGTTATATAACTGTTAACTTTATATTATAGAATGCATTTAAAATATTAATTATGATTGCTAGGTTACTTGAAGAATTAACTGTATTGTTAAAACCTTTTCTTAAAATAACAAAATAACTTTCTAGTTCTAAATATGTTACATTATTTATTATATATCTTTGATGCATCATTTATTATTTTGTTTTGCTCCACCTGAAAACTAAAGTGAGAATTATTATTATAATATTTTTAATTCCACTGAAACAGTAGCAGAAATTTCTGGTATGTTTGGAATTTAAAGTATAAAACTTAACCATTACTTGATAATTCATTTATAACTTTATATTACAAAAGAGTCTACTGATTCTCCAGTCCAATTTGAGGATGAAGATTTTAATATGAGATCAAATATTTCAGTGTGAAGAATTACTCATTCAATTGTAAGACTATAACGTGATAGTACAAGTAGAGGACAAAGAAATCTACAACCTATAAGGATAAGACGTATAAATACAGATTCTAGATTCAAAAATTGCCATGTAATTGAGGATTCTGTTATTACAAATAGATTATTAGATAAAGTTAAAGCTGCTATTTCGTTATCATTGAATCAATACTGAAAAGTTCTTAAAGATACTGCAATTCTGGCTTCGTTATTAGACCCAAGGTATAAAAGTTTCAAATGAACACCTGAAGAGGATTTGCAAGTGATTGCAATCCAAAAATTGAGAACTTTAATTAGTGAGTACGAAACTGTAAATGAAGATAACCTCTGTCATTCCAACCCCATCAAGAAGAATGACAATAAATACTTTTGAAAGTCTTATAGCTGAATTATTTGATGATATTAATGAAGCAGATGAAAGAATTTCAGAGATTGATGATTATCTAGCCCTTTTCAGAGAAATGCTTAGTTGTAATCCTCTTAACTGATAGAAAGATCATGCTCAACGTTTTCCAATTTTACATCAAATTGTCCAAAAATATCTTTCTATACCAGCTACTTCTGTTTCTTCAGAACGACTATTTTCTGATGCTGGCTTGCATCTGAATGTACTTAGAAGTTCATTAGACCCAGATATAGTCAATGAACTATTATTTCTTAAACAAAATTCATCGCTCTTTTCTATATTTCCTCCCCATAATTTGTGAATAGTAATTGTATAATTTGTATTAGCATTAAACTTTATTGAATTGAACATTTAATATATCTTACTAATAAAATAATTTACATATTTTAGACAGTAGAATTTATATAATTATTTTTGCAATTCACACACTTTTTAGTTAATTTAATTAATTTTTAATTTGTATATATAAATAATGTAATAATATTACATTAATTTAAGAAAACTTATATTATGCTTTATAAAAAAAACCAATTTCATTATAATAATATAATAATTAATTTATTTAATTAATATTATTCAAAAATATAAATATTTAATAATATAACTAAGCAAAAAACTGAACTAACTGCAAATCAAATATTTAATTTGAATTATTATTTGGTTTGAAATTCGGTTTGGTTAAATAATCCAGTTAAATTTTTTGATTTGAATTGAGGTCTGGTTTTTAAGTTCAAATCTAATTTATAAATCAAATTTCAAACCAAATACTAAAATAAAATCTATTTTGTAAATTGGATCATGAATTCAGATTATAAATTAAATCTGAAATTTGATTCAAATTTAACCAGATTTGAGACCAGTCTAGCAAATCAAATTTCGAATTGGGTTATCCAATCCGATTCTATGCCCTATATGGAAGTAATATGAAGATGATAGGATCCATAATCATTCAACCAATTATATATATTGCAGTGTATGTGACTTCTTAGTTTTTACACCTGCAAATGGATTGCTATCAAAATATCCATTTGAAGAGATGTATTAATGGAGATACTATTTCAAACAAACATGCAAGAAGAAAAGATATTCTCCAATCTATTGATAGTAGAGAATTTAGCATCTGGTAACATAAACAATTTATATTGCGTCTTTGCCTAGAGCTTTTCTTCCAATCTACCTCACACTCAGAAAATGATAAATTGGCATCAATATCATGTGATTATGATACTCGTACAATTCTCTATGAAGCTTATGTGCAGGCTAAAGCAACTATAGCAGAAAATACTATGCCAAGTGCTCCAAAATTCGAGCCAGCTTGTATTACTAATGCTGGACAAAAAATGGTTTTGCCAATTTCCTTGACTTCAAAAATCTGAAGCACTAATGGGCCAACTCCTCCTCCATTGCCACGAAAGCCTGTTGCATTAATGCAACGTAGCACAAGTGCACCTGAGATTAGAAATCTTTGGAGTGATCAAAATCAAATATGCCTAATATTTCTAGCATGACTAATTTGAGCAATCTTGCTGAAGCATATTTTGACTCTACGTGATTAAATATTAATATGAGTATATTTATTTTTATAGCCTATTCACATATAATATTGGGTCATGTATTAGATTTATTTTTTTCATTTCACACTCGCCTCGCCAAAATGCATGCGACAGAAATAAACGTGTTTCTGATGTAAAAGTATCGGTCAAGTTAGTACCGCGTAACGGGTCAAGAACGATACATTTGCGTTTCTGATGCAAATCATCTGTGTGACTGCCTGTGTGATGAAATAATCAACAAGTTCAGGGGTACCGAACTACCGATTATTTGTGACCCTTATATAAACGCGAACGCGCTTTTTCAGATACATAAGTCAGTTAACAATCTATTATTTCAAATATAATAATACTTAAATATTTCGAGCGAAAGGCTAGTGATTGGAACATTCGGGGTTCTTGGACGAGTGCGAGGAGAAGCATTTCAAAAGAAAGATTGAAATTTATTGTTTATCACTTGAAAACTATATTAAACGGAATCAGGAACATGATAAAGCCCAGCTTTTACTAGATCGATATAAAAAGATAGTTTTAGTGTAGGGTGGTGTGATAGGGGATCTGCGAGACTTCTATCATTCAAGTCTGTGAGACGAGCCACAAAGCCAGAGTGGGGCATAGAGCAAACTGCGAGTTTCTCTGTGTTCAAATCTGTGAGATGACCTAGACTGGCACCACCGGTGCACCAAATAAACTGCGAGTTACATTTGATGTTAAGTCTGCGAGACAACCGGTGGACATTATTAAGTTATTTATCAAAGTTATTTTTAACATTCCAATTATCTTTCTCTTGGGAAGGAAACCTGATTACAGAGAAGCAAGAGAATGGAGGAAAGAGCGTAAATCTAAAGGAACTGGCAAACCTTCGTTTCTCTTCCACCAACCGAAATTTTTGGGTAATACCATTAATGGAACTCGCAATAACGGAACTTTCGATGCCCATTTTATCAAAGGAATCCAAAAAAAAGAAAAAAAGATCAGGATGAGGAAGAAGAAAACGAAGGGGTAGGATCTTTAATGGTTATGTAGTTTCTTAGTTTATTATTAATTCTTTTTCTTCATCACTCAAGATTGATCATAAAGATGATGACTCAGCCACAATTTCTGATAAGTTAATAGAGGGAATTAAAACCGCGCGAGAAGATAAAATGGCCTGTTTGACGAAGTGAGTATCAACTAGTCGATTTGCATCTTTGAGTTCTCCACTAACATGCATGTTAATTATAGCCCACTGTGTTGGGGTGTCGTTGATCTTAGAGCAGAGAACGTCTCTCCGTGCCCAAACCATCCTCGTGCTAAAGAATTCCTATCAGACACAGATGTTTAAAGACTTCAGCAAATAACTATTGAATTGTAAATAAGGAATCGCAATTGAACCCATCCGCTCTGGCACTGCTGGAGGCGCTTCAATTTAGAACCTTCAGTCTCAAAAAACTCATTAAGGAAAAGAGGGCTCGAGGAATTGAGGGTATTTGTTCCTTGCTCGGTATTAACTCTAGCAATGTGAAAATATATGACAAAGATACACAGTATATCGGAGAATGTATGGATGCTTTGTAAGTTCTTAATAATAATCTTTAATTATTCTTGTCAGCATTCTTTTTATTGAACCATAACGTTATCATTTTAGTAATGGTTGGGTGCATATATACGGTGGCACAACTCATAGAAAGAACAGTCGACATGCACCTTATTGGTCCATTCTCGAAAGCGCCTGATGTAAAATATATATAGTAAGAATCAGTATTCCTTGTTAATTATGTTTTACCAAGTTAATTAATAATCCTTTATAGTGGGGAAAATCATTCGGATGCGGATAGAGACGAAAAATCTTCCCGATCACGATCAGGACAAACTGGAAGCCGTGTGATTTTATCTTCTGGGTAAGTTTTGTTTTAATTGACATTTTGTTCAAATGCGTTATATAAACCGATAGTAAAATTTGTAGAGAAATGGGGACGAGATTGGCATTGGAGAGAACACCGGGCCCACGCATAAAGATCACTATAAAAAAAGTGTTACCGACTTTGTAGATGTTATCAAGGTTGCTCGATCACAACACATTAGTTTCCAGACAAAATGGATAGAAGAGTGTGGCTGTAATCCTCTCTCATCAGATATTGAGAACGCGTTGAAAGTCTACACCAATTCCCTTCTTCCAAGTGATTGGAATGAAAATTCGGTTCTATATTTTAATTCAAATTAATGGTGATTTGTACGGTATGTGGGAATGGTCCTCTCAAGACTTACCAAGGAAAGACGATGACATTATCACTGCGGTGTTTTTATGTAAAAAGTTTCTAATTCATCGAGTAAGCGATTTTTTCTCTGTTTTTTATATTGGATTTCTTCACTTCTGACTGATATTTTTTTTATAGAACCTTCTTAACAGAACAGCTAGAATAAGTCAAACAGCCATTAGAAATTCGCAAATTTTTAGAGAAAATGTAGAAAATACGAAAGTTGTTCGACATGTTAAGAAATCCATCAAATTGAGTCATATAACGACTCCTAAAGCAAAAAGAGAGTAATTATCACTTAATATATCTTTGGATTTTTGAACCTTTTATATATAATCATTTATGATTTTTTTTCTTACAGTTCTTCCAAAAAATGATTACCACACGTGATATGGCTATAGCATTTAACCGATTTCTTTTTGTTCAGACCACTGAATGATATTACGCTATATAAAATTTAACCCTTAGCATTGCAAATATATTAAATGCGCCTAATTTTAATAAATCTTATTAGTAATCCCATAAGTTTTCGCTTTGCCGGGCCTTAATTTATATACTATATACGTGTATATTGGAATAATGAGTCATCATTTAAAGTTTTGAGTTTAATCAATGAGACCCAATTCCTGAAGATGATCTGGAATAACTTCATATGGGTCTTCGTAATACCAAACGTATCTTAGTGCAATCCAGTTCTTTTCTAATTCTTTCTTTAGTTGATCCCGTGCTTGTTGCTTGATAAAATTATTCGGGTCTCCTCTATGAAAGAATTCTATATATTTTCGTGTTGCTCTCCTTGTACTTCAATTGCAAATCCATATTCATAATAGGGAATATCAAGTTCTAATCCTTTAGGATGTTCAGGAATTTTCAAGAAATCAGATTTGCGATTTTCAGATGGTGGACCAAGATACTTTGCTACAATTTCTCAACATAATTGTTCATGTTTATATTTATAACAGAATGGATACCAGGTACCACTTTTCACATTACATGGCCTTCTTTGCAACATCATAATAGTGGTACAGTCAACTCTCTATAAATGCACCCTCTATAAATGCACCTTTTATCTAGTGCCATCTTGGGCCTTTAATGCTAAATGCACGGTTTTTATATATATATATTCTGTAAATGCACCCTTTATAAAAAAATTTTATATACAGTCGGCTCTCGTTATAACGAATTTTGATATAACGAATTATTTGGTATAACGAATCTTTAGTGTTGTACCAATTTTAACATATAAAAAAAAATTTGCTATAACGAATATTACT